>JAODUO010001704.1:5000-109086 GCA_025642075.2 Ridgeia piscesae
ATGAGCAGTTATGTTTCAACACTAGCAATGTACTATTTATCATTATTTCGTAAAAATGTTGTTCCTGGCGCATTGCATATCTATTTGTGTATACATTTGCTACAGACAATGTTTGTACACTTATTATTTGTGTACCTTATCATTACGTGTATTCACATATAAAATATGTGGAAATGAATGTTTCTAATTATTGCGTATCATTTAAGTACTAAAGACGACATTTGGAAGTATTTGTTGAAAGACATATGCTCAATGAATTTGACACCGATGTTTTCCGAGTAACGTGTGGCCTGCGTAATTCATCGAGATCATTATAACATAATTACGTATAGAAGTAGGGATAAGGTAAGACAAGGAATGGCATTTTATAGTGACTATGTTTACAGAAATAATATATTGATCTGCTGGTATTCCCACAACGCCATTGGCTAATTTTACATCATATATAGTTTTGCGTCAGTTCTTGGATCTGTTGCGGATCTCCATCCTAATTTCTGGGGCATATCGGTATTATATTGTCGTGGCATCGATGTAGGACATATCGGGCTGCACGGCGTTAGTTCATTTCTAGTTGGTTTATCTGTGTAAAGGTGTACGAGTCCCAGACAGTACATTTGGTTTCTAAGATGTGTCTGACAAAGATGAAGTAAACCCGAGTTTTTATTTGAATTGACGGAAGTTTGAGATTTCTACGGCGTAAGGCTAGTGACCTATCTGCTATTAAAGGAATTTAATTTATGTGGCTTTCTACTGGAGGTGTGATTTATGGCTAGGCCAAGATATTTTGCCGTGCATCAGTTGCCAATATTTGTTCATAAAGCATGCACTGGTTGCTACACAGATTAATCAAACGCAGCGACCCCTGGCGCACGAGGATGAATTGCGTAAGGAACCAGGTACTGGAAGAACGTCAACAAATCTTCTGTGAATCCATGCTTCTTATTCATGACAAACACCCCATGTCCATTTGGGCGGGATTTAGTCCAATGTCGTTTGCCAGTACAAGAAGATACAGCATGCAAAATGAAACGCATGTCGCTAAGACACTGTCACCTAGAATTTCGTTTACAGCAGGAACCATCTACCCCCCTTCACCCGTCTTCCGTTATCCGAGACCGCGACAACGGAAGTGGAGCTGACGCTCCGGGATCCGTTTCATAACGATAAAGAGCTCCTAACGAAAACTCATCTTGAAACCAAATGGTTTGTTTGTTAAGTTAAATGAGTTTATTTAAAGACACATATATCCATTGCCGAATACCGAGGACACTATTTCCATGACACATGAGCGACAATGTCCCGCTGGTGCTTCGTGATGATGGGTTTTCAGGTTTTCAAGATCTCTGCTATGGATAAAGAATTATTTTAACAACGTTTACAACGTTAATGAAATGGTCCTCTGGCTCTCAGCTTCCCAGTAACAATGTCCGTACAGCGCCAGCGATTTGTCTTCGGCTACAGCAAACTACGACCGTTTTGTAATACACACAGGATACTAATGTTCTCAGTAAAAAATACGGAACGAAAGTGGAGTTGTGCAGACACTCTGGGATCCGTTTTCATAACATAAAGAGCGGTACTAATGTTCTCAGTAAAAATATAGGACAATACGGTGCGTCACAAATATGAAAATACTGGTAGTGTTCATAATCCATTTCATACCAACTGTTACACTGTAAACCTAATATCGCAGTAAAAATAACCACGATCTGTTCGGCAACGTAAGATGTTACGCATACGTTCAATAAACGAATGCCGCTATTTATTTGAAATCCCTAATAATAGTCAAACGTACAATATCCTGTCTGAGTAATGTATTTCAAGCCTAGCAGTACGTGACGCAAGTCCAAATTGAGTTATATCCAATGTATTGACATTGTGTTTACAATAGAACCATTACTCGCTTACGATTGCGATCAATAAACGACTTGTTGACAACAGAATAATAAACACGTTTATATAGAACAACAATTATTATAATACAATGTTCAGCATGTCGCATTTTATACAATGGTGATTAACAAAATATCTACATTTTCCGCATAACTGTGAATTGTCAGCCATGTCGTGGCGTTTGTGTTAATACGTACGCAGGAGTGTGTGCATCTAGCAGCAATATCTATCGACTCTTGTATAACCGATACATCATTTCTGTCGCATATTTCAAATAACGTACTGCCATCTACATACTTATATAATATAGAACAATCGTTCGTAAATCATTTATGTAAACAAGGAAACATTTAGCTCCTGACGATGTACCTTGCTGTACTCCCCCCATTGGGATGACCAGAATGGGAATATTCATTTCCTATTTTACTTGTTGTTATATTTTGACAATTCATCCATCAGAGTATACATGTTATAGCTACCAAGTTTAACGGAAATCGAAGACTACGAAGAAAATTACATTTCCAACGCCAACTGTCAGACTTTTTTGTGGAATGGCCCTTCAGGGAATGTTTAACAGTTCGGTGTATTTGGACGCTTCAATGGATGTTTTATACTTCAGAATATTTAAACGCTTCAGGGGATGCCAGGACGGACAAGAATTCCCTCTTGAACTCCTTAATGCTGCCGTAGGTCGTGGGAACTTCCAGCTGGTTGGAACACGTGTGGCTGATTGGCCGTCGGTCCAGCCCCGTCAGTGTCGTGAACGTGACACTGATCTTGTCCGGCTGGTGGACAGACCCGGTGACAAAGATGAGAAAGTCCGTAAGAGTGTCAAAGTCGAGCCCGGCCACGAACTCCTTCAGGAAGTAGAGAGTCCGGTCCTGGTCGTCCGTCATGTCCTCTACCAGCGACATGATCACATCGGCTACTTTCTCTGGCGTCGGTCTCTGGGCCTCAATGATATGCGCGATGTCATCTGCCGATAGCCGCTGCCAGAACGCCACCCTGTGATCCTCGGGGATTCCCTGCCGCATCTTGGACACCAGTGATCCAGGTTTCTCCACCAAGTCCTGGTGCGCAATCGCCAGGATCTGGTCCCTGACTTCCGGTGCCTTTGGTATGTTGTTGAAGCCGTGGGCCATGTAGAAGTTCTGCAGTCTGTCTGCCTCCGCCACCGTCAGACCGCTGAAGTCACACATAGCCTTGGTCAACAAGGCCCGCTCCCGTGACGTCACGAACAGCAGGAAGTCGTCCATGAGACACTCGTCATCCACGTCGACATCAGCCGTGAACCTGATTAGGGTCGATTTGGCAAAGAACGATGGGATTCTTCCCGTCAGCGCTACGGTGTGGGAGAGAATCCTCCCGAGGCACTCAAACTTCCACGACTCCTTACGGACCCTGAAGAGCGGCAGGTCAGGTATGATACAGTCCTCTCCACGGAACAGGTCCTCGGCGACCTGCCGCCAGAAACTCGCCAGTAGTTCCCGCGTCAAGCCGTCAGCGTCGACACCGAGCTCACCCAGGAACTC
Source organism: Ridgeia piscesae (assembly GCA_025642075.2). Lineage (NCBI taxonomy): Eukaryota > Metazoa > Annelida > Polychaeta > Sabellida > Siboglinidae > Ridgeia > Ridgeia piscesae. The sequence continues at coordinate 8,426 of JAODUO010001704.1, forward strand.
AACAGTTAGTACGTTATTGGCCAGTTCCTTGTCTTTGTACAGTTCGAAGACGTCAGCGACCAGCCCCTGGCGTACAATGTACACGTGTTGTACACCGCGTCTGAGACAGGCTCGTAGGGCGGATAGCTCTGGAATAAAGTAACAATGCCACATGTTATACACGTGTGAATCATTCACAGAAATAAGCACGTTATACACGTGTGAATCATTCACATAAATAAGCATGTTATACACGTGTGAATCATTCACAGAAATAAGCACGTTATACCCGTGTGAATCATTCACATAAATAAGCACGTTATACACGTGTGAATCATTCACAGAAATAAGCATGTTATACACGTGTGAATCATTCACAGAAATAAGCATGTTATACACGTGTGAATCAGTCACAGAAATAAGCATGTTATACACGTGTGAATCATTCACAGAAATAAGCACGTTATATCCGTGTGAATCATTCACAGAAATAAGCATGTTATACACGTGTGAACCATTCACAGAAATAAGCACGTTATACCCGTGTGAATCATTCACAGAAATAAGCATGTTATACACGTGTGAATCATTCACAGAAATAAGCACGTTATACCCGTGTGAATCATTCACAGAAATAAGCATGTTATACACGTGTGAATCATTCACAGAAATAAGCATGTTATACACGTGTGAATCATTCACATAAATAAGCATGTTATACACGTGTGAATCATTCACAGAAATAAGCATGTTATACACGTGTGAACCATTCACAGAAATAAGCATGTTATACACGTGTGAACCATTCACATAAATAAGCATGTTATACACGTGTGAATCATTCACATAAATAAGCATGTTATACACGTGTGAATCATTCACATAAATAAGCACGTTATACACGTGTGAATCATTCACATAAATAAGCACGTTATACACGTGTGAATCATTCACAGAAATAAGCACGTTATACACGTGTGAATCATTCACAGAAATAAGAAGTAATTGTAAAACAAAACGAAGAGTGACCACAAATATGTGAATATATATTATTAATCGCACACAATCACATGGGAAGGTGTATCATCGGCAGATGTGTACGACCTGTTTTCGATGATTGAATAAAAGGTAGGTAATGCCAAGTTTGAAGGGAAACAGTTCATCACTAGAGTGACTATTTAATAGATCACTGGTTTTGGGCTCACAGTTACCCTTACAAAAAAAGAGTCAATGATATATCATTGAATACCATTCAGTACCTTTCTATGGTATTTCAGTAGGACTCAATGGTAATTTGTAATACCATTCAGTACCATTGGACCATTCAATGGTATTTCAGTAGGCTCAATGGTACTTTGAATGTTAATTCGTAATACCATTTAGTACAACTGGACCATTCAATGATAAAAACAGGCTTCAATGGTACTTCCAATGGTATTGGAACATATTGTTCAATAATAAATCAGATTTCAGTGGTATTCTCAGTGGTATTTTATAATATCATTAAATATGATATGATAAAACATGTTGCAATGGCACTCTCAGTGGTATTTGAACAAGACTGGCATACTTATCATACAATGTTCAACATACAATGTTCAACAATAAATCAGATTTTAGTGGTATTCTCAATGGTATTTGAGAATACCATTCAGTACCATTCAATGACATTATCAGGCTTCAATGGTACTCTCAATGGTATTTGAGAATACCATTCATTACCCAATGGTAATGAATGGTATCCATACTTGTCTTCGAGTTCGCAGCAGCTCATTCGATTAATCAACTCTTGTTACATAGTTACATATTTTATGTGTTCTTCCATTATCAATCGGGATAAATTATTACTATTTTTTATTATGACTGACTACCCCATCTTATTGAACATTTAATCGTATATAAGTCTACAAATAACAAACCAATCAGAATACAAAAGCAGATTTCTGCGGGGTTCAGCGCGGGATATTTAAATGAATTTGTATTCGCTCACATAATTCGGAGGTTAAACATCTTAGAAATCTACATCTCAATTCGGATAGGACATGAGCAATTAGCGCATCCCAGATGCATCAGAGCCGCAAAGGCGTGTGCGTTGCAAAGTCGAAATAAAAAAATTGCACTATTTTCTAAATTTAAAATTAAAACAAATAAATCTGCATGATACAGAATAACTATTAATGATGTAGCCTTAGGTTTGGGGGAATATCCCTAAATCACAAGACATCTACTTTGCGGTCGATCGTGACATGCGTCTGGCCCAGTAGTGCGCTAACTGTTCACGCCCTGTGACTGTGACATCGGTTTGTTTATGTCGACTCGATGGTATAACTGGTTAATCTGTGTATAAAAGGAGGGATTGTTTAAAAACGAATTAATGAAAGCACGTATGTATATCTTGAAAAATTGCATGCATACTAAAGTCTTGTTTGCCTTCTAAATGCTTTTTCTAAATAATTTAAATTAAATTTGACTGCATGCTAGTAAAAAAATGTAATGTTACTGGCAATGCCTGTTTAATCAAATAACAAAATATATGTATTTGCAATATATTCCATGCATACTTAGAACATATTTTGATTGCCATAGATTGAAAAACATGAAGTGCATATAGTTTTGTACTTCTTTATTTTATTATTATGGCTCAATCATTTTGGAATTAATGTACTTTTGAAATTGTGTAAAGACTTTGTAAAAAGAAGATCTAGCTAGCAGTGAATTATGGCCTTAGTAAAATGAAAACAAGTTCCATTGTTGTATTTGTATTATATAATTATCATATAATGCATAATAATTTTTTTGGAAAACCACTTCATAGCTGCATTAATTGTACATTGTTTAAAAAACAGTAACATTTCATTCGAGCTAGTGATTGATAAATCTTTTTTTCCCAGAATATGTTCGAGAAGTATACCCACTTCTGGGCAAAGACCAGAAGAAAGGCTTTGAGGTTACCTTTGACACTCTACCTAAGACAAAGCTGTCTAAAGTGAAAGAAAACTCAAGGAAAATGTGAAGATTCATCGATGGACATCATATTTTATGATATTTCAGATTTGATGTGCATGTTTGTAACTATGTACGATCGAGTGCAGCACACTTAACATATTAAAACATTGTTAATTTATCTGGACTATGTTTTCAGTTTGATCTACATGTGCATATGAGCCACTATTGAAACAAATCGAATTACCCCCGGGGCAATCATTATTAATTGTACATATGGCTCAAATTACATTGGTCTGTCACTGAACGAAACAAAAATAAGCTGGCAAGTACAAATAATGGCAGTGATTGTTCTTAATGACTTCCATGCAATCCCCTGATTTATACACTTCTGTGAAGTCAGAACTGGCAAACAGTTGTTTCTAGCAAAACGATGAGTGTGTTCTCCAAAGTGTATTTCTACCCCATACGGGGTAGAAATACACTTTGGAGAACACACTCATCGTTTTGCTAGAAACATGCTCTTATCTCTACGAGATACATACGGTGATGGTATGCTGTCTCGCAAGTGTTGTTCACTTACTTTATGAAGCTCGTAACAGTGCTAGCAATTGGAAAGTTTCAAACCAAGCCATACTGGCAATATTGAAAACAAAACCTCCAGTTTCAAAACAAGCCATACTGGCAATATTGAAAACAAAACCTCCAGTTTCAAAACAAGCCATACTGGCAATATTGAAAACAAAACCTCCAGTTTCAAAACAAGCCATACTGGCAATATTGAAAACAAAACCTCCAGTTTCAAAACAAGCCATACTGGCAATATTGAAAACAAAACCTCCAGTTTCAAAACAAGCCTGGGACTGCGACGGTAGCGGGTAAGGGTTCTCCGTTGTTACTAACATAGTTGCTCTTAGTAATACATCAAGTATTTTTAATGAAACTAATTTTAAATAAAAATACAAGTGTGGTATGCGTTTTGAGGAAACTCGCGCCAGGTATGACGTACGTATAAGATATAAAAGCGGGCAATGCGCTTTGTGTTTTGCAGAATGTGGGACCGGCCGGTACTGGACCCACACACTGGGTAGCACAGCACTGAGCAGCCATCCTCCCTTGAAGGGTGTGAGAAGAAAGCAAGTGTTTCATGAGCCTTCTTTGTGCTGTGTCGTCTCGGATGCCTGGGTATTGTTGTGCAGAGTTCTCACTCAACTCTTCTTGATCTTCACTAGCAGATGGGCCGGGACTCTTGAAAAATCACAGAAATGCTTTGATGACACAGACACGTACCACACAGTAAGCTATTACGGCAGTAGGGAGGGATGTTACCCCATCAGTGTGGTATATTACCCCGTAATTTCCACATATAATAACCATACATGTAACGACAAGCACAGTGTCTATAAGGCAAAGTTCAAGCCGGTCGCAACTGGCAGATTCCATTAAATGAGTAAATGTCACCAATTTCTACCCTATTTCTATACTTGGCACTGTATTATTATTTGACCTGCAAAAGTATTATATAAATTTTTTTCGAGTCCTGTTGTGACGGTGTGCTAATTGCATGTGGACACTGTATGTTTCCGCATACGCAAAAAAAAAGAATTCCGACAACTAAAACTTTAATTATTTTTAAATGTTCAAAAAATAGTGGTAACAAGTTTTACAGAACAACGTAGATATAAGAGAATGCATTCAGGAATTTCCATTTTTATTTATACATACATACATACGTATATATATGGGTATTCATCATTTTATTAGTTATAAGTTATAAATGATAAGTTACTGATTATTAATAATAAAAAATAAAAATGAATAAGTGCAGTACAGAGTCCTCGTGGTAATAGGAACAACGTAGCACTCACCTGTTCTGATCCAGCAAAATCGTTATGAGGAAACTGTGATAGTTCATCACTGCTGCTGGGAAGATCCAGCACATTAACATAGTCTCTTCTGGTCTCTGCTGGCACATTCTCATAGTCTATAGAACTATCGTCCGACTCATGGCAGCTGTTGTTGTCTCTGTCTTCTCTGGCAGGGGACTCATCTACAAATGATAATTGTGGTCAAATATTGCTCGACCTTTCACCACAGGTTTCCATAGAGACCTGTCCACCCATCATTTGGACAGGTCCAGTTTGTTTCATGGTAAAATGGCACTGGGTGATACAAATTTGAGGAACAAAAAAGTTCATTTCATAACACCTGGTACATGTATAATATATATATATATATATATATATATATATATATATATATTGTCAGTTATCACGAAACGTCGACAGAATCTGCTTTGGGGGGGTAAATTTAGAATTCAATATTTCCCATTTCCTTTTAGTTACTAATAAATAACATGTCAAGGTATACAGGAAATAAATTTGAGTAGCTTAATTAGTAAAACCGGCTCTTTGGGATCGCTACTATACTCATATTCTACGAAAGCATGATATGAACTGAACACATGCTTTATACAGCAATGTGTGCAACACAGACAACATGTTTTTACTCTTCGATAGTTGACACCATCTGGTCGTTTTAGACTATTATCTAAAATTGTAACGATGGTCATTGCTGGAGCTTGCTTCACGTGGATCTTCCTCCAACTGATCCCGGATGACAGAGACAGGGACAACTCTCCACCCGTCGTAGTGTGGGTGAAATATCCACCCCCTTCATAGCAACATTCATGGTAACATGAGATGCCTCTCATCATAAGGGTGTTGTCCACTGGCACAATGGCGTGCGCATACAATAAGCCGTTTACTGCATGTAACTTCCGTCATAAGCTTAAGCTTGCCTCTGATGCCTGATTTCCTTGTACTGCGTGAAGACCCTGCCACAATGTCGTCTGAATTTGGGAGTTCTCTCATCAGTGTTTAGGAGAATGTGTCAATGTCCTCCACCACGTCAATTTGTGCTGAGGGTGGTCTTGTAGTGCACGTCTTTCTTGATCCACAGTTTATATTTTTGTTTCTCTTGTGCAGTCCACATCATTCAGTTTCTCCGTTATGGTTTCGTCACTCATCGAGGTTAATTCAGATAAGGAGTTTGGCAATACTTTGGAGGCAATCGCCGTCATTGACATAGGCATAGGCACACGTGTCTCTGAGCTTGACATTGGATGGTCTCCCCCTGCTGAATGCATTAAATGATATCTTAACGTCGCTGAATTCAAGGCAGAATTTCCTGTAGATGTATTGCATAGTGTCTATCAGTGAGAAGGTTTCTCTTCTTCTGATTTGATCACTCTTTCAAAGTAACTCATTGCTGTTTTCTGATCTCGTCAGAAATTCCGCTACCAATATCTTATCTTCTGTTTTGTCTACTGCCTCCCTCGTGTCTCTCTTCTGGTAGTGGCAGCGGTACATCATTTTTGAGATATTTGATTTGCATCTCGAGTATATGCTTGGCATCACCACACGTATAAACGTCATAACAAATAGAAGAAATAATGGCTCCATTTCTAATTTATCATTGTCACATACCTTAAGTAACACCAGAGAAATTTGCGAAAAAACGTCCACTAATATTTAAAACTCTCTCCAAAATCAGTGAGTCTATGTCATTCACTCGGTATCGTCAAAAACTACCCTACGTCGAAATATGAGTCTATTATATTTTACTACGGATTTAAAAAAAATTGGAGGCCAATTTAACCTCTACAGGTGTTATCTAAATGGAAGTGTCAACATATAGATACAATTAGTATTTTTGTACTACATTATTTACACTTGCATGCGCTTTGTTGAAAATTTGCATACGTTCGGTATCGGCCAAACTACCCCACCATATATACTGTTCCTGTGGCGCGCCCATTCAACAAAACGCGGACTTTTTTGAAGACTCTATGTCGAACTACACACCGTTAAATGGGTAAAGAAACCACCCACCTGTGATTGTTGGTTAATGCATAATTTGTGTTAGTATAATAGTACTACAGAAAAAAACTTCAAAAAATGGGTCAAAAATGCTCTTTATTTGCTTGTATCTTCCATGTAAAAGTTGGGTTCCCATGGTACCTGTTACCGAGGCGGTTACCATGACCACCATTACAATGCTGTGCTGTATGTTTTTATAATGGTTAGATTACAAAAACGTTTTGTCAACATTTCGTGTTAGTGACCATATATATATATATATATATATATATATATATATATATATATATATATACATACACACACTGTATGTATATACAGTGTATATGTATATATATATATATATATATACACATACACACACTGTATGTATATACAGTGTATATGTATATATATATATGTATATATATATACATGCACTGCATATATATATATATTTTTATATATATATATATATATATATATATATATATATATATATATATATATATGTACAGTGCATGTATAGTATGTATAAATATTTACCAGGCATATTTTGTCAATAATGCCTTGAAAATGGATGGCACACATATGTGCGAGCATGGGTTATTGTGTGCTACTGCACATGTGTACATGTCTGAGTTGGGTTCTATAGTTCTAAGAATGCAAGTTCGTGCCCATAACATGCATTTACTGGGAAATGTTATCCTACATAAAGGCTGTCTAGTGACACAGCACACATGCTGAGAAGGCATCAAAAGGCATAATTTTCTGGGTCATTGAAGAGTTACTAAAAGCTGGCAATGGCTAGTTGATACCCTTCCATGTCCAAATGCCCTGTTATGGCTGTTCCGATGTACAAACATATTTAAGTTTAGGGTTAATTTTAGGGTTAGTATTAGGTTTAGGGTCAAGTTGTATTATATTCGATTCGATTCAGTTAGATTGAAGGTACTTTTGACAAGATAGTGCCTTCAGGCGTTTACATGAATTTGTACGTGGAAATAGCCACCTCCCTAAAACCTAACGAATAGCAACTACTTTCAAGAATACACCAGCGGCGCAGTGGTTTAGGCTTTGAATCCTTCACTTCTGTGTCAAACCATTGCAAAGTGTCTTCACTCTGGCTTGGTCCTGTTCACACAGCTGTATGAATGGGTACATGGCTATAGACAGTGGTGAATATTTGCATAATCTTCCCACACTAGGTGCAGCACGTACAGCCGGACGCTTCCCAGAGAAGTCAAGATGGTGTCGATTGAAGGAGTCATGTGCAAAGTGCTCTGAGCAATCCTGAGGATTGGGTGCTCTGCTAACTAAGAACTGAACTTTTGTATATTTCCTCATTCCAGCAGTTTTCTACGATTTTTGTATTCATTTCCTTCCATTAACAACTAGTGCTGCCCCTTCTGGCCAATGTAGCAACATCATCATAACTTGTAACATGCAAGGTAAACAACAACAAAATCGTGTAAACCCCATTTATTCAAAATTAGATATATATTAACCGATTAGCACTCAACTCGGGCATTGACGGTCACCCCGAATCTCCTCAGGTCGGCTATAGCCGGCCAGTGACTACAGCACAACGTTTGAATTCGGTTTAAGTGGTTGCATCTAGTGATTAAATTGTGGCTATTTTGAATACTTCCGTTCTCAAAAATATTTCTGGACATTTAAAAATTACGTCCAGCCAGGATGTTGGCCACGTATAGAGCTAAAATGTGTAACATATTATAACGCGTTATCTACCACTGTGTAGACAATTTAACGTTCTTTTAAATAAACCCAACTTGTAGCAGTAAAAAGCCAAACATAAAAAAGTTATATTGCGACAAAGTATTTATTTTATAAAATGTTTAAAAATGTCTTAGTGTCAATTAAGAAATGGTCAACATATTTTTAAGTTACAAAAACAGTTTTGACGCCACTGTGTAGGCACTTTTATTATCTACAACAAGCACACAACATGCAATTGCGAGAATTGAATAATAAAGGCGCTAGAGCAAAAACAATGGCGCAAGCAATATTTTTTTTAACATCTAGGTCAAACATCTGAGGAGGCACAGGCTTCATGTTAAAATCGGCTGAGTGCTAATGGGTTAATATGGTTGCTAGGCGATGCACTGTGCATTAGGCCATATAAAATAATTACCAGTTTCTGATAAATGCACATTTTAAACTATGTGCTGCAAAACTTAAAAACCAACCTGGAGAACTGTTGCTTGTACTGTCCTGGTGTGTAACAATAGCGTACGTATCCATGTCTTCAGCACAACCCACCACACTCTGGAACAATGATGTCAATCTTAGTGTGTCAATTATAGGTTCAAAATGATACTGTACCACAACAAATTTGTCACAGAACATGTCACTATATAATATTTACTCACACTGAAATGGGTTTGTTAAAGAAGGTCATCCATTTGCTTTTGTCAACTCCACTGAAACATAGCCACACTTGGACACAACCACATTGGGACACAACCACACTTGGACACAACCCGACTTGGAAATAACCCCACTCTTACAAAGTCACGGATATTCTCAGTTACGCTTTAAAAATGGATGCCTCACATGTGTTTGTAATGACTCTTTGGTCGTAATCACCCAGCTCACTGGCCCGTGTGTATATCAGTTGTCACTGGCAACAATTCTACACTGCCTAAAGCCATGCTGCCAACCTGACCAGCGTAGACACTTTGGTTTCACTCACCCTGCCAGTCTGTGTGGGTTGTCTAGGCAGAGTCTGTGGAACGTTCTCGTAGTCGTTGGCGGGGGGACCAGTGCCGCTGACCTCCTCTGTAGTCTGGCGATCAAGCCTCAGAGGACTTTCTGTCGAATGACAAAGGCAGGAATATTTCAGGCACTGGAAGTCTCACAAGATTCTACCGAATGATAACATCAGGATGATTCTGGGCATCGACATGTCTCATCAGATTCTCAACGGAATGATAAAAGCAAGATTATTTCAAACATCAACACTATTGTAATTTTATCAAAGTTTTCATAAAAAATATGCAAAGATAACCTTATACATGTATAATAAAAATGGATATGTTGCATACTACACCGACACCTTCATGAAAAAACATGATATGAGTCTTTATGCACCCAGCACTGATAGTGACATTACATGGAGAGCATTCTCACCTGCCAGGAATCGTTGCACTGTGTTACAATACGTCTGAATGCAATTACAGCTACTGACTTCGCCAGTCCCTACTGCATCACCCGTGAGAACAGTTCAAATACACGCTGTGACTTGACGACGTATACACGACTGGCGGGAATCCAAATATAATTACCCATTCGCATCCTAAGCATCTTGATGTAGAATTAACACAAATCACCCCTACATTACATCACATGACCTGAGAGTGACCAGTCACTGACCACACTCCTCAGGCACTTTCACTGACGTAGGTTAAGAGCCGTTTCACAAATGGTTGTGCTGGGGTGGTCAAGGTTGGTACTGGCGTGCGAGGATGAGAGAGCAATGCAGACTCACGTGGCAATTCGTAAGAGTTGAAGAAGATGCGTGCGTAAGTAGGTTCTAGATTTAGAGGTGTGAATGTCACTAGATACAACCCAGGCTGCAGCTGTGTCGTGGTGCTTGGAATGGTGTCATCATCTCTGTGAAAAATTGTCACTTCCAGGTCTCCGTCCCCGGCCAGAGACGTGTCAACTGAAACATTATGTCGTCTAGTGTCATGACATATATTTGTTGTGTGCCTAATAAAGGTCCGGATACACATATTTGTTGTGTGCCTAATAAAGGTCCCGATACACGTATTTGTTGTGTGCCTAATAAAGGTCCCGATAGTTGTGTGCCTAATAAAGGTCCCGATACACGTATTTGTTGTGTGCCTAATAAAGGTCCTGATACACATATTTGTTGTGTGCCTAATAAAGGTCCCGATACACGTATTTGTTGTGTGCCTAATAAAGGTCCCGATACACATATTTGTTGTGTGCCTAATAAAGGTCCCGATACACATATTTGTTGTGTGCCTAATAAAGGTCCAGATACACGTATTTGTTGTGTGCCTAATAAAGGTCCTGATACACATATTTGTTGTGTGCCTAATAAAGGTCCCGATACACATATTTGTTGTGTGCCTAATAAAGGTCCCGATACACATATTTGTGGTGTGCCTAATAAAGGTCCCGATACACGTATTTGTTGTGTGCTTAATAAAGGTCCCGATACACGTATTTGTTGTGTGCCTAATAAAGGTCCCGATACACATATTTGTTGTGTGCCTAATAAAGGTCCGGATACACGTATTTGTTGTGTGCCTAATAAAGGTCCCGATACACATATTTGTTGTGTTCCTAATAAAGGTCCGGATACACGTATTTGTTGTGTGCCTAATAAAGGTCCCGATACACGTATTTGTTGTGTTCCTAATAAAGGTCCCGATACACGTATTTGTTGTGTGCCTAATAAAGGTCCCGATACACATATTTGTTGTGTGCCTAATAAAGGTCCCGATACACGTATTTGTTGTGTTCCTAATAAAGGTCCGGATACACGTATTTGTTGTGTGCCTAATAAAGGTCCCGATACACGTATTTGTTGTGTTCCTAATAAAGGTCCCGATACACATATTTGTTGTGTGCCTAATAAAGGTCCGGATACACGTATTTGTTGTGTGCCTAATAAAGGTCCCGATACACGTATTTGTTGTGTTCCTAATAAAGGTCCCGATACACATATTTGTTGTGTGCCTAATAAAGGTCCTGATACACATATTTGTTGTGTGCCTAATAAAGGTTCCGATACACATATTTGTTGTGTTCCTAATAAAGGTCCCGATACACATATTTGTTGTGTGCCTAATAAAGGTCCCGATACACATATTTGTTGTGTGCCTAATAAAGGTCCGGATACACGTATTTGTTGTGTGCCTAATAAAGGTCCCGATACACGTATTTGTTGTGTTCCTAATAAAGGTCCCGATACACATATTTGTTGTGTGCCTAATAAAGGTCCGGATACACGTATTTCTTATGTGCCTAATAAAGGTCCCGATACACGTATTTCTTGTGTGCCTAATAAAGGTCCCGATACACGTATTTCTTGTGTGCCTAATAAAGGTATCGATACACGTATTTCTTGTGTGCCTAATAAAAGTCTCGATACACGTATTTCTTGTGTGCCTAATAAAGGTCCCGATACACGTATTTCTTGTGTGCCTAATAAAGGTCTCGATACACGTATTTCTTGTGTGCTTAATAAAGGTTCCGATACACGTATTTCTTGTGTGCCTAATAAAGGTCTCGATACACGTATTTCTTGTGTGCCTAATAAAGGTATCAATATATGTATTTCTTGTGTGCCTAATAAAGGTCCCGATACACGTATTTCTTGTGTGCCTAATAAAGGTCTCGATACACATATTTCTTGTGTGCCTAATAAAGGTCTCGATACACGTATTTCTTGTGTGCCTAATAAAGGTATCGATACACGTATTTTTTGTGTGCCTAATAAAGGTATCGATACACGTATTTCTTGTGTGCTTAATAAAGGTCTCGATACACATATTTCTTGTGTGATTAATAAAAGTCCAGATACACATATTTCTTGTGTGATTAATAAAAGTTCAGATACACATATTTGTGAACTGCCGAAATAAATTCCCATTATTTGATGACACTGTTTTGCGGTATGCAGTTTAAATGGGCCTCTGTACTCGGGTTGATTCGGCCATTCTGGCCACGATAAGGACTGTATTGACCACGAGAGGTTTACTAAAGATCCAGATAGTTCTCGGGAACTCAGTATTATTAGTTAAACACCCATAACTGCTGGATACTTACTGTAAATATAGACTTCCTGTGCAGCGCTTTAAAGTGCAAACCGGTTGCGACTGGTAGATGGATTTTTTATTTGTCACGGTATATTATTATTTTTGGGCTCTATGGGGGTACTACGTTTAATGAGTTGCCAATCTAGATACATTTATTTATTTATTAGCTTAACATAATTATTTAAAATAGATAATTTATAATGTTAAAGAACATTATATATATATATATATATATATATTATATATAATATATAATATACATATATATATATTATATATATATATATATATATATATATATATATATATATATATATATATTATATACATATATAATATACATATATAATATACATACATATATTATATTTATTTATTGTATTTCATTGTATACAAAATAGGCACTACATGAATCAAATGACACATTCCTATTTAACATGAAATGTACATTGCATGTTGAAAGTGGAGAATGAAGCTTTATTATATTACCTGGCTGTATCCTAATTTGAGTGGAAATGCTAATTAAAATTATAATATTCCTGTCACCACAGCAGTGTACTCAGACAAATGCTATATTAATATATAGTGGATCAAATCTATATAAAAAACACTGAAAAATACAGAGAGGTAAGTCAGCAAGGTATGTGTGACTAGTAGTCAGTGGGAACGAGTGACAGGTCAGCTGGAGGAGTGACAGGTCAGCAGGAAGGAGTGATATGTCAGTAGGAAGAAGTGACAGGTCAGATGGAAGGAGTGACAGGTCAGCAGGAAGGACTGACAGGTCAGCAGGAAGGAGTGACATGTCAGGAGGAAGGAGTGACAGGTCAGATGGAAAGAGTGACAGGTCAGCAGGAAGGAGTGACAGGTCAGCAGGAAGCAGTGACAGGTCAGATGGAAGGAGTGACAGGTCAGCAGGAAGGAGTGACAGGTCAGGAGGAAGCAGTGAGAGGTCAGCTGGAGGAGTGACAGGTCAGATGGAAAGAGTGACAGGTCAGCAGGAAGGAGTGACAGGTCAGCAGGAAGCAGTGACAGGTCAGATGGAAGGAGTGACAGGTCAGCAGGAAGGAGTGACAGGTCAGGAGGAAGCAGTGAGAGGTCAGATGGAAGGAGTGACAAATCAGCAGGAAGTAGTGACAGGTCAGCTGGAGGAGTGACAGGTCAGATGGAAGGAGTGACAGGTCAGCAGGAAGGAGTAACAGGTCAGATGGAAGGAGTGACAGGTCAGCTGGAGGAGTGACAGGTTAGCTGCAGGAATGACAGGTCAGCTGGAGGAGTGACAGGTCAGCAGGAAGGAGTGACAGGTCAGCAGGAAGGAGTGACATGTCAGCAGGAAGGAGTGACAGATCAGCAGGAAGGAGTGACAGGTCAGTAGGAAGGAGTGACAGGTCAGTAGGAAGGAGTGAGAGGTCAGCAGGAAGGAGTGACAGATCAGCAGGAAGGAGTGACAGGTCAGCAGGAAGGAGTGACAGGTCAGCAGAAAGGAGTGACAGGTCAGCAGGAAGGAGTGACAGGTCAGCAGGAAGGAGTGACAAGCCAGTAGGAAGGAGTGCCAGGTCAGTAGGAAGGAGTGACAGGTCAGCAGGAAGGAGTGACAGGTCAGCAGGAAGGAGTGACAGGTCAGCAGGAAGGAGTGACAGGTCAGCAGGAAGGAGTGACATGTGAGTGACAAGTGTCACATGTAGTGATGTGTGACAGGTGAGGTAGCATTAATGATAACATTCCATGTGCCGTGTATAAAAGTCAACAGTTTAAAGGGAATTCCCTGCACCAAGGGTATCCAATGCAGATCTCATGTCATTGCTACATGACCTGTCTGTGTTGTCACATGGCTGAGCACACAGCACTGGTGCAGAAAAATGTGACATCTGACTGGGAAATTCAAACGTATAATTTAGATTGAAAATGTGTACATTGTGAAGCAGGAGGTAACTGCATGGCATGACGGCAATCAAAGTTGGGATGACATTGATCAACATGAAGTATTGTGTTATGTAAGACAGTAGGTGACATGACCACAAATTCAGGTAATTATGTCCACGATATCCTGATTAGACTTAACCTGAGAACCGGCAAGATCCATGTATTAGCTATGCAGTTTATTTGTTCTACTCCATAAAGTTTGGGGTTCTCTTAAGTAACGATACTAGATTTACCATGCTGGTTGAGAGCAGCAGGTAACGTGGACAAACATATCAGTTTATTATATGGTAACTTCCAGAGGTAGATTGGAACAGGGTAGAAGCTAACATAACCCAATAGCTTTATGGCTAAATACAACTTCCTATCAAGGTAAAATCCTGCAGAACAGGCTTAATGTACGAAAATGCATTGATGACCAAAGCAGTATGTAACATGGACAATGTGTACTAGACTAGTATGTATATTCTGTTCTGACAAATATATACAAAGAAACATTTCCTGTTCCCCGAGTCCTGCACTTATTAGAACAACCAAAGACTTACTTTCAAAATCGGCCCTCTTGCCAACATAGAAGCTGGACACTGTGCTGATGACAACTGGGTAAATGCTGATGACAGCCGAGAATGCCTCGTCACTGACCATGTGTCCGTCACATGTCACCTCAATGGTGTAGGTTCCTACAGCAAGCACATGTTGGTGTCACATGTCACCTCAATGGTGTAGGTTCCTATAGCAGACACATATTGGTGTCACATGTCACCTCAATGGTGTAGGTTCGTATAGCAAGCACATGTTGGTGTCACATGTCACCTCAATGGTGTAGGTTCCTTCCTACAGCAAGCACATGTTGGTGTCACATGTCACCTCAATGGTGTAGGTTCCTACATCAAACACATGTTGGTGTCACATGTCACCTCAATGGTGTAGGTTCCTTCCTACAGCAAGCACATGTTGGTGTCACATGTCACCTCAATGGTGTAGGTTCCTACAGCAAGCACATGTTGGTGTCACATGTCACCTCAATGGTGTAGGTTCCTACATCAAACACATGTTGGTGTCACATGTCACCTCAATGGTGTAGGTTCCTTCCTACAGCAAGCACATGTTGGTGTCACATGTCACCTCAATGGTGTAGGTTCCTACATCAAACACATGTTGGTGTCATATGTCACCTCAATGGTGTAGGTTCCTTCCTACAGCAGGCACATGTTGGTGTCACATGTCACCTCAATGGTGTAGGTTCCTACACCAGGCACATGTTGGTGTCACACGTCACCTCAATGGTGTAGGTTCCTACAGAAGGCACATGTTGGTGTCACATGTCACCTCAATGGTGTAGGTTCCTATAGCAGACACATTGGTGTCACATGTCACCTCAATGGTGTAGGTTCCTACAGCAGACATATGTTGGTGTCACATGTCACCTCAATGTTGCTAAAGACAGGCACATATCGATGTCACCTCAATGGTGTAAGTTACTAGACATGCAAATTTTTGTATCACATGTCACCTCAAACATATATTAGGGTGGTCAAAATTATATAATTTTTGAAATCAACAATGCATCTGGCTTCAAAGGTGAGGTTCGGTGAGAAAACAACTGTGTCAAAATTCAGAGAAATGCATTCTGAGGAACAGAGCTCTCAACGCATAGTGATACATTTAAGAACTTGTCCATTTAATAGTCACATGTATTCAAAATTTAACCTATAAATGTTCTATCCTATGAAAGTATTGGTTGGTTTGAACTCATCGGTCCTAGAACAATTTCAGCTTGACTGTCCAAGCGGCAAGTACGAGCAGCTCTGGTAATTCTGTAAATCATAAAGAGCAGCCATAAGTGGAGACAGTGCATGTGTGTGACTGCAGGAGAGATCTTGACGGTGGAAACTTGAGACGATGGCGCATTTTGGTAATGAGTTCACCATGATCTTGTACCTCACTGATGCGGCTAACTCTAGCAAAACACACAGATGTGTTTGTCCTACTGGTATGTTGGGTGTATCGGGACGAGAAGGATTGCAAGGTACAGATGGAGTGGTGGGATATGACAATGCCGGGCAAGTGTCTCTGCAGTAGAATGGTATACATGCCCTCAGCCATTCCAACATGACCTCATTTCCACACACTAAAGAGCGCAATGGCTCAGTAGAGCTTCGGACTCTCAATTAAGAGAACCCGGGTTCAAATCCTGTGCTGTGGTGTTAAAACCTTGGGCAAGTTTTTTTACTCTACGTTACTCTAAGTAATTATATTTGCACTACACACTTTGTGTAACATGTGTTTCAAATAATTGAACTCGTTGGGACCAAAATCCCGATATATCGGGGTTGGCAACAGGTGTTCACGTTGATTGCTAGATGTCAGCAGCAATTCTGTGAAAAGCCACCATTGAAAGACCCGTATGTAGCCAGATAATTTGCCGCAATTTGTAGACATTTCCGAGAATTTTCCAATAACATTTAAATTTTTGAGAGTTTCTAGTTCAAGCATGGATGTTTGAACATGTTTGATTCGAGGAATTGATGACTATGAACCACCACTGGAAACTACTGATTCGGGTGATTCAGATGGTAGGAGTGTTGTTAACAGCGACATCGCCGATGGCGATGAATTGGTCTTTTTTGTATGCATAAGTAACACCTGGCTAATCTGCAAGACAGGTAGCACTTGTCCATGTTTTAAAATCTAAATGAAAATTATTTCTGGAATGCGTATAAACATGCTTAGTCTATGTTTAAAGAGTATTGCAAGTCAACAGAGGAATTTGCACATAAAGTTTGCATTTCTTCACTGGTCAGTGACAACTGGGAATAGTGTTCATAGCCATGACTTGATGAATGACACAAATTGATGATTCTTGTTCCTGACACCACGAGTGAGGTACATTCTTTAGTTACTACACCCGGGCACACCCATCAACACACACAAACACACACACACAATCATACACACACACACACACGCCACACACACACACACACACACACACACACACACACACACACACACACACACACACACGCACACAATCACACACACACCAAACCAACACACACACACACACACACACACACACACACACACACACACACACACACACACCAACACATTCATACACACACCAACACACACACATGCACACACCAACACACACACATGCATGCAATCATACACACACCAACACACACACACATGCACACAATGATACACACACCAACACGCACATGCACACATTCATACACACACCAACACACGCACATGCACACATTCATACACACACAGACACATGCACACATTCATACACACACCAACACACACACACCAACACACACACATGCACACAATCATACACACACACACACACACATGCACGCAATCATACACACACAAACACACACACATGCACACATTCATTCATACAGCAACACACACACATGCACACAATCATACACACACCAACACACACATGCACACAATCATACACACAAACACACACACATGCACGCAATCATACACACACAAACACACACACATTCATACACACACCAACACACACACATGCACACAATCATACACACACAAACACACACACACATGCACACATTCATACACACACCAACACACACACATGCACACAATCATACACACACAAACACACCTATATGCACACATTCATACACACACAAACACACCCACATGCACACAATCATAGACATACAAACACACCCATATGCACACAAACATACACACACAAACACACACACAGACATGCACGCAATCATACAGACACAAACACACCCACAAGCACACATTCATACACACACAAACACACCCACATGCACACAATTATACACACACAAACACACCCACATGCACACATTCATACACACAAACACACACCCACATGCACACAATTATACACACACAAACACATGCATGCAATCACACACACACACAAACACATGCATGCAATCACACACAAAAACACACCCACAAGCACACATTCATACACACACAAACACACCCACACATGCACACAATCATACACACACACCAATAAACACACCCACATGCACACAATCATACACACAAACAAACACACCCACATGCACACAATCATACACACACACCAATAAACACACCCACATGCACACAATCACATGCATACAATCACAGTGACCCACATAATCACACCCACACAGCAGAACACAAAAGCCAGCACGAATGCATGCAAGAAAGCAAACATTCATGTTTTAAACACTGGAATGAACACACATTGACGTGAGCTTACACACACCAACACACGCACATGCACACATTCATACACACACAGACACATGCACACATTCATACACACACCAACACACACACAACACACACACACCACACACACACACACACACACACACACACACACACACACACACACACACACATACATGCACACATTCATACACACACCAACACACACACAATCATACACACACCAACACACACACACACATGCACACAATCATACAACAATCATACACACACACACACATGCACACATTCATACACACACCAACACACACACACATGCACACAATCATACACACACCAACACACACACACACACACACACACATGCATGCAATCATACACACACACACACATGCACACATTCATACACACACCAACACACACACATGCACACAATCATACACACACACACACACACATGCACGCAATCATACACACACAAACACACACACATGCACACATTCATTCATACAGCAACACACACACATGCACACAATCATACACACACCAACACACACATGCACACAATCATACACACAAACACACACACATGCACGCAATCATACACACACAAACACACACACATTCATACACACACCAACACACACACATGCACACAATCATACACACACAAACACACACACATGCACACATTCATACACACACCAACACACACACATGCACACAATCATACACACACAAACACACCTATATGCACACATTCATACACACACAAACACACCCACATGCACACAATCATAGACATACAAACACACCCATATGCACACAAACATACACACACAAACACACACACAGACATGCACGCAATCATACAGACACAAACACACCCACAAGCACACATTCATACACACACAAACACACCCACATGCACACAATTATACACACACAAACACACCCACATGCACACATTCATACACACAAACACACACCCACATGCACACAATTATACACACACAAACACATGCATGCAATCACACACACACACAAACACATGCATGCAATCACACACAAAAACACACCCACAAGCACACATTCATACACACACAAACACACCCACACATGCACACAATCATACACACACACCAATAAACACACCCACATGCACACAATCATACACACAAACAAACACACCCACATGCACACAATCATACACACACACCAATAAACACACCCACATGCACACAATCACATGCATACAATCACAGTGACCCACATAATCACACCCACACAGCAGAACACAAAAGCCAGCACGAATGCATGCAAGAAAGCAAACATTCATGTTTTAAACACTGGAATGAACACACATTGACGTGAGCTTACTGACCCGGTTTGGAGGGTGTATACTCCACCCTGTAGCTTCCATCACCTTTGTCGAGGATGTAGTGCGC
This sequence comes from Ridgeia piscesae, assembly GCA_025642075.2. Classification (NCBI taxonomy): domain Eukaryota; kingdom Metazoa; phylum Annelida; class Polychaeta; order Sabellida; family Siboglinidae; genus Ridgeia; species Ridgeia piscesae. The sequence continues at coordinate 28,658 of JAODUO010001704.1, forward strand.
AATCTGATTGCCAGACGGCGCTACAAACATACAATTTCGTTATTTTTCCTCACCTCACTATGTATGAAATGAGTAATGATATACGAGTAATATAATATTTTTGCGCATTAATTGCAGCGTGGCTGAACACTTCCCAGAGGTGAAAAATATAAAGTCTAGGCGTTGGCATGCTCACTTTAATAGCTCTGACGGGTGTCACTAGTGCACTCCAGAGGTATTAATGGGTACCTTTTAGGCATAAGTCTTACAGATTTTAGTGAATTATAAGGGCTTAAGGGTGAAAAGCAATTCTTATGGATATTTACAATTTTGACAAGACATGTGTAAGTGAAAACGACTGTTGTCCCGGCAGCAAGGAAGCAACAACAGTATGCAGGCTGTAACCAGGATGAGTGGAATAACCACGCATTCAACGTTGGGAGATCTCTGTTTTGGTCCGTCGTTTGTTCACACGCCACGTGAATGGTCAGTATCAGGTGTGTATGACGGTTGAATGCACACCATGGGTGTGTTATGGCAGTGCCTATATACACAAGCACATGCGTCATAGCTTTATGCAGAGACCTGTCCACCCGTCATTTGGACGGGTAAAAGCCGTTGTGGACGGGTAGGAATATGGGTGGATGGTAGGAATATGGGTGGATGGGTAAAAAGAAAATGTGTGTGTTTGTAGTGCATTTCAGGTCATCAGACACATTTTAACGTTTGTAAACTGGCTTAACAATTAACATTAATGTGTCCACCAAAACATGTGTGACTGGCAATAATTTGTACAGGTTTTTGCAGCACTTACCCATTTGTTTTCATGATCTTACAGATATGTATTGTCCCATGTTGACACCCACATGTACTCACCAACCCCGGCTTGTGGGGTTTAGACTACACGTGTACTTACATTTGATAGTGGCCAACACTTGTTTTCGACTGTCTCCTGTGTAGATGGTAAATGAAGTCAGTTCATTGATGGTCGCCCCCCGCAGACCTGGCCCTGACACAGTGACTTGTTTTGGACGTGGTTTTGGTTGTCTTGGGCAAGCGGGATGGATGTCAATTATAAACGGGTCCTCTGAAAACATGACAAACAAACAGCTTCGTCAAGTTATGACAAAGAGGAGTCTATAATCGTTCATCGGTTTTAAAAACTGCCACACAAAAAACACACAAAATATGCTGGACGAGAGAACGTTCAACTTGGTTTGTTGGTAATCAGACTGACCTACACATCAGATGGCATTGGCTCATTTTATAAAGTGAATAGTAAAAAATAAGTTCTTATATGGTGCAGTATCCAGTCCTCAGGACTACTCAAAGTGCATTATATTTTACTTCCTGGCAGTCCTGTTCAATCGACACAATCTCAACTTCTCTGGGAAACATAGCTTTATGTAGAGACCCGTCCACCCGTCATTTGGACGGGAAAAAACGAATATGGATGGGTAGAAATATGGGTGGACGGGTAAAAAATGAAGGAACAAAAAAAAGGTATTCCAAAACCATAGAAATTGTTAGTTATGCCTTGAAAGTGAGTGAAAATGGTGTCACATGTGTGTTTGTAGTCCATTTCAGGTCATCAGACACATTTAAAGTTTGTAAACTGGCTTAACAGTTAACATCCATGTGTCCACCAAAACATGTGTGACTGGCAATAATTGGGTCCTGCATAAAGCCCTGCTGGGAAACATCCAACCAAGGTGCATTTAATATGCAGACTACACAAACATTCAACACTCTGTAGAGCCAGGTACTCATTCATACCACTTACTGAACTGGAGCAATGTAGAGCGAACAAAGTTGTCCATGATTCGACGCGGCTGCATCAGGATTGGAACCTGGGTTTGACATTCTAGTTCTAGTTGTGTCTCGTTGAGCACTTGGCTGGGTTCTAGTAACTGACTAGTCTCGACATACTCTGGTTACAACATTACAATCTTATTAGGTCTCATTGAACTAGTCAGTCTTTTTCAGAACACTTACACCAAGCTGGCACATAGGGTGGTAGTTTGGTTACTGCCAGAGTGCTTGTCGTGCTCGGTGGTTCTTTTACGTCCTAAATTGAAATGGGACCGACATTAACATGATTTTCTGATTCACAAGGGATACACGTCCCCCAAGGTTTTTACACCAAATATATCATGACTGATTTGACTGGGTATTGAACCCAGGCCGCCAGCGTGACAGACAAAGCTAACCACTACACTTAGGATAAAGCAATATGGCCTGTAAGTGTGTCATGTTACACAGCGAGACTCCGCGCAACTGGAGCTGATTGGGGACAGGACACAATATTGATATTCTAAGGACAGATGACAGTTGTAGTTTCCAACTGATGAATATTGGGTAATATGAAAAATTAGGTCATAAATATCTTTTATTATAGCTTTCTTATCTTAACTGGCCGATTTAATTTTGAGTTTACAACACTGTCATTGATATTATAACGATCTACGTAGCACAGGTACTGCACTAGAAGTTTAGCACATATGGAAGGAATAGTCATTAGTTGCCAATTATAAGTTTGCTTAGCTGTATACTGATGGTGATAACACGTTGGGAACAGTGTGTAAATATTGCTAAGCCTTGGTGTCTGGGGCACTGGGTGTCTACGCCCAACATTTTGTTAGTTGCTCTTAGATTTGTGTAACCTTGACACCACAAACAGTTAACCTCTACCACTACACACCTCCGACAGCTACAAGGAAAGTGCATTGAGCACAGGGCTCGACGTTGGCACTGGCCCGATGCGACTGTTTCAAAGCTGTCGGGCCAGTTCAGGCCACTGGTTTTTTAGTCCTATTGGCCTGGTGGGCCAGTGGTTTCAATCTCCTACTGACCACCGTCGACGTTTCCATAACCTGACACTTCACAGAAACATAGAATGACCTTAATAACATTAGTCTATTTATTGACGTTTGTTTTGTTACATTTTATCTATAACTTTTTTACACAACTGTGTCTAAAATGTTGTCGTGCGTACACAACGACGTCCATGCACTGTGGAAGTCATATTTTGTAAACGCCCGCATGATTGGCGAATATTCACCCAATCAGCAATCGTGTTACACGTCGCTGTTGGCTATGGGTGGTAGGCAATGTCGTTGTTGTCTGCGTGAATGATAAAATGCTAGTGCACATTCCTCAATGGAAAGACATCTATGCAATTTGTTATACTGTCAAACATTTGACAGTGTTGCAAAAGACCATTCCTGCAGCAGTGGATTTTTAATATAATCTTGGAAGAAAGAGGGCAAGTGTTTTGGAACGCGTTCACACTGTCACCGGCGCACGTGGGCTCTCGGCCTCACACACAGACGCGATGTTTACATAATCTTACGCTAGTCTATCATTAAAACTAATTTATCATGGTATCACGTATGCCCGATTCTGCAGTAACAGTTTTCAGTCACAACCAAAACTAAGAAATGTTTTTCATGACAGACAGCTACACTTTCAAGCTCCAAGCCCTCCTGTATACCTGTCAAAACAGTCAAAGACAAAGTCATGAATTCGACTTCACCGACTTTGCTTTAGTCTCAATGCATGCAATTATGCAAAACGAATTATTAATAGAAAGTATCAATGAGTAAATCAATTGTTAATATTAAATATAAAAAAAGTTTGTTTTTATAATGTCCTAGCTCATAAAATGGCCTACAGTGCAGGCTGTAATAAATAATATTGTACTTTTTACGGTTTTGTTTTATATTATTTTTCAAATATAAACTGACTTTAATATGTGATATGTAGAAGAGACACAACACTGACAGAAGACGTTGACTGTAGTCATTAAGGTTGATATTTAATTTCTCGAAATATGTAGTAATCCATTTAATAATCTATAAATAAATGTGCTAAAATTGTATAGTGTAAAAGTTGCCTCAAATTATATATTAGCAGACTGAGACCACGACAAAAAGATTTCAACTCCTGCGTTAGCCCAAGTTTGGGCTGTTTGGAGTAAACAACCTGAGACCTGAGAGATTTAATGTCGAGTTTTCTCTTTTTATTGTTGTAATCTGAAAAATTTACATTTAAAAAATCATGCAACATAAGAGCTTCAGAAAGTCTTCATTATGTCACTCCTGTCAAAATTTGGTCTTCTAAAGGGATGGGCCCCTCGGTAGCAGCATATTTTCTTTACAATATACGGGCCAGTAACTTTTTGGGGGGCCAGTAACTTTTCAAATATACTGCCCCCCCCCCGAGCCAGTGGATACAAAAGCTTAATGTCAAGGCCTGGAGCAGGACCAACCACTGTACATGGTATTTGTTGACTTCAGTAAGGCGTTTGATACAGTTGGGAGGACCAGGCTATGGCAGCTACTGAGGAAGTATGGATGCCCAGAGAAGTTCACAACTATGATCGAGGTTCTACATAACGGAATGATGGCGAATATTAGTGTTGGAGGGGAAGTCTCGGAATCGTTCAGTGTTACAAATCAGGTCATGCAAAGGTTGTGTACTGGCCCCCACGCTCTTCTCCATCTTCCTATCAGCAATGCTCGACGAGGCTTTTCGAGGCATGGGGGATGGCATCTATATACAGTCCAGATAGAGCACTGACCTATTCAACGTCGCACACTTCAGAGCTAAGACCAAGACTACTTGGATACTGATGAGAGAGCTGCTATTCGCAAATGACAGTGCACTGGTTGCACACTCTGCTGAAAAGATGCAGAAAATAGTGGATGCTTTCTCCGATGCATCAAAGAAGTTCGGCCTGAAGATTAACATAAAGAAGACCGAGGTGCTGTACCAATCCAACTCTACAAGAACCTGAGAGGAGGATATCATGGTTGATGCAAACAAGCTGAACTCTGTTCTGGAATTCACCTACCTCGGAAGCACTATCTCAAGTAATGGATGCATTGACAATGAAATACAATGGAGGATGGCAAAGGCTAGTGCATCTTTTGGCCAACTACGCCAGAGACTCTGGAACAACCACCATGTGTCCATGTTAGTTAAAGGCAAGATATACCGTGCAATAGTGCTGTCCACCCTCCTATACAGAACTGAGGCATGGACAGTGTACAGACGACAGGTGAAAAAGCTGCATGCCTTCATAATGCGACATCTGCATTCAATCATGAGGATAACCTAGATGGACAAAGTGACAAACAAGGACATACTCGAACATCTATGGAAGATCTTCTGATCAGAAAGAATCTCCGGTGGACTGGGCACCTCACGAGGATGTCACCAGACAGGCTACCAAGGCAGATTCTCTACTCTCAACTGTCTTCTGGTCACAGAAAGAGAGGGCGCCCTCATCTCGTTCCAGGATACCATCAAGAGAACCTTAAGCTGAGAAACATAAAGACCGACTCACGGACATCACTCTCACAGCAGAGAGATAGATGGAGAGCAGTAGTCAAGTGAATGGAAGCAGTCTTTAACGCATCACGACCGACAGCATGATGATGACTACACACCTTGGGTCGGTTTCATAGAGCCTGCTTATGACATCGAAGCCGGAGATAACTCGTCGAAAGCCTAAAACGTCGTAAAGTTACGCTAGTTTCATTTCAAGAGTCTGCTCCATAGTTATACTTAGGCTGCGCCATGCATTTAGTAGGCGTAACTAGTTGAAATAATTACGTGATGCTCCCCAAGTTCATTGATGCTCGCAACACACCCACTCCCAACTTATTAATTTTTATGTTTAACTGGATATCCCTTACATTCATCATAGCTTGTCATTTGCTGTACGAACGGCAAAGGTGGCAGCTAAAGAGAAAAAGGGTGTCTACAGACACCAAAAATACAGGGATTCCACACAGACAAACTAATTAGGTCAATTTTATGTCGATTTGTTTACACGAATACTAAATTGGTCTCATTGGTTGTAAACTGTTAGCTGTGACCAGTAGACCACATAATTGCTCGTAAAGTTACACGGCTTTGACACTACAAACAACCCCTAATATTACACACCCACACTCCACAAACAATATCCAACACTATGTAACTTCTCACCACAAACAATCTCTAATACTACCCACCATGATACCACACTACAAACAATCCGTAAGACTACTCACCTTCATACCAAAAACAATTTCCAACACTACCCACCTTGACATCACAAACAACATCTAACACTACCCCATTGACACCACAAACACTCTCTAACACTACCCACCTTGACATCACAAACAATATCTAACACAACCCACATTGACACCACAAACAATCTCTAACACTACCCACCTTGACATCACAAACAATATCTAACACTACCCCATTGACACCACAAACAATCTCTAACACTACCCACCTTGACATCACAAACAATATCTAACACAACCCACGTTGACACCACAAACAATCTCTAACACTACCCACATTGACACCACAAACAATCTCTAACACTACCCACCTTGACATCACAAACAATCTCTAACACTACCCACCTTGACATCACAAACAATATCTAACACTACCCCATTGACACCACAAACAATCTCTAACACTACCCACATTGACACCACAAACAATCTCTAACACTACCCACATTGACACCACAAACAATCTCTAACACTACCCACATTGACACCACAAACAATCTCTAACACTACCCACATTTACACCACAAACAATCTCTAACACTACCCACCTTGACATCACAAACAATCTCTAAAACTACCCACATTGACACCACAAACAATCTCTAACACTACCCACATTGACACCACAAACATTCTCTAACACTACCCACCTTGACACCACAAACAACTTCTAACACTACCCACACTGACACCACAAACAACTTCTAACACTACCCACATTGACACCACAAACAATCTCTAACACTACCCACATTGACACCACAAACAATCTCTAACACTACCCACATTGACACCACAAACAATCTCTAACACTACCCAACTTGACACCACAAACAATATCTAACAAAATTCTAACACTACCCACATTGACACCACAAACAATCTCTAACACTACCCACATTGACACCACAAACAATTTCTAACACTACCCACATTGACATCACAAACAATCTATAACACTACCCACCTTGACATCACAAACAATCTATAACACTACCCACCTTGACACCACAAACAATTTCTAACACTACACACATTGACATCACAAACAATCTCTAACACTACCCATTGACACCACAAACAATCTCTAACACTACCCACATTGACACCACAAACAATCTCTAACACTACCCACATTGACACCACAAACAATCTCTAACACTACCCATATTGACACCACAAACAATCTTTAACACTACCCACCTTGACACCACAAACAATCTCTAACACTACCCACATTGACTCCACAAACAATCTCTAACACTATGTAACTTCTCACCACAAACAATCTCTAATACTACCCACCATGATACCACACTACAAACAATCCGTAAGACTACTCACCTTCATACCAAAAACAATTTCCAACACTACCCACCTTGACATCACAAACAACATCTAACACTACCCCATTGACACCACAAACACTCTCTAACACTACCCACCTTGACATCACAAACAATATCTAACACAACCCACATTGACACCACAAACAATCTCTAACACTACCCACCTTGACATCACAAACAATATCTAACACTACCCCATTGACACCACAAACAATCTCTAACACTACCCACCTTGACATCACAAACAATATCTAACACAACCCACGTTGACACCACAAACAATCTCTAACACTACCCACATTGACACCACAAACAATCTCTAACACTACCCACCTTGACATCACAAACAATATCTAACACTACCCCATTGACACCACAAACAATCTCTAACACTACCCACATTGACACCACAAACAATCTCTAACACTACCCACATTGACACCACAAACAATCTCTAACACTACCCACATTGACACCACAAACAATCTCTAACACTACCCACATTGACACCACAAACAATCTCTAACACTACCCACCTTGACACCACAAACAATCTCTAACACTACCCACATTGACACCACAAACAATCTCTAACACTACCCACATTGACACCACAAACAATCTCTAACACTACCCACATTGACACCACAAACAATTTCTAACACTACCCACATTGACATCACAAACAATCTATAACACTACCCACCTTGACACCACAAACAATCTCTAACACTACCCACATTGACATCACAAACAATCTATAACACTACCCACCTTGACACCACAAACAATCTCTAACACTACCCACATTGACACCACAAACAATCTCTAACACTACCCACATTGACACCACAAACAATCTCTAACACTACCCATATTGACACCACAAACAATCTTTAACACTACCCACCTTGACACCACAAACAATCTCTAACACTACCCACATTGACTCCACAAACAATCTCTAACACTACCCACATTGACACCACAAACAATCTCTAACACTACCCACATTGACACCACAAACAATCTCTAACACTACCCACATTGACACCACAAACATTCTCTAACACTACCCACCTTGACATCATAAACAATCTCTAACACTACCCACCTTGACACCACAAACAATCTCTAACACTACCCACATTGACTCCACAAACAATCTCTAACACTACCCACATTGACACCACAAACAATCTCTAACACTACCCACATTGACACCACAAACAATCTCTAACACTACCCACATTGACACCACAAACATTCTCTAACACTACCCACCTTGACATCACAAACAATCTCTAACACTACCCACATTGACCCCACAAACAATCTCTAACACTACCCACATTGACTCCACAAACAATCTCTAACACTACCCACATTGACACCACAAACAATCTCTAACACTACCCACATTGACACCACAAACAATCTCTAACACTACCCACCTTGACACCACAAACAATCTCTAACACTACCCACCTTGACACCACAAACAATATCTAGCATTACCCATACTGACTCCACAAACGGTCTCTAACACTAGCCATCTTTACTCCAAAAATAATCTCTAACATTACCAACTTTGAAAATTGTAATGACCATGGTCGACCATGGCCATTTGACTATGATCAGTAACCATCAAGCCATTTAGCAAAACATGGTCGACCATGGTCTTTTGACCATGGTTGTTCATTGTTGACCACGGTCCATTTCACCTGGGCACTACAAACAATCTCTAACACTACCAACTTTGACACCACTAACCATGTCTAACACTACCCCGACCTTGACGCCACAAACAATCTCTAACACTGTCAACCTTGACACCACAAACAATCTCTAACACTGTCAACCTTGACACCACAAACAATCTCTAACACTAGCCATCTTTACTCCACATACAATCTCCCACCAGAACTAAGCAATAAACAAGGAGTCTTACTTGGTAAGTTTTGACCTTTGAACTTGAGTTGTATGAAGTGTCTGCGGGCCACCTGAGGAGTGAAAGACGCGCGATACTGGTGGTTGCCGCGAGCAACGACTGTGCACAGGATAGAACCATTGTTGATGATAACCTCCGGGGGAGACTTCCCTGCGTCAGACGCATCGACTGGAAGAAATAGCAACACTTTAGACCAATTAAATTAAGGGGCACTTTTCTAGTGTCTGGGGCTTCTGGGCCATTTTTATAACTACATTTCTATCTAATTCTTATATGTTGTCTCCACCTTTCCACACAGTCACAGGCTTATTTATATTATTTCAGAACACAATTTGGACATAAACATGCACTAAGACGCAATTAAACTTCCATGACATAAATGCTCCGAGGACGATACTGAACGATGGAACATACACTGACGTACGGAGTTTGGGCACCAGAGGCAGTTACAACTCTGCAAACAGATCATTGACACTATCGCAAGAGTGTTCAAGGAAACCATTCGCTCCCATCATTATTTACAGCTACAGGGCTAGAAACTGCACACTACGCTTGCTTATGTCTCGTTAAGCCTATCAGGGTACTGTTAACAGCCAGCATTGGACACCTTTCTACACAGAGAGAGCTCTGTATCAGGCACTGTTGTTGGCTAAAGGTGACATCATTTGAGGAATCCAGCGCTTGGTTCAATCATTAGACATCACTCGACAAATGTCACTCAAATTTGATGTTGATACAGTGTTTTCTCGAAATCAAATTTATAGACATTGTGACACACAATTATAATAATACGGCACCTATATCCTTCAGGGCTGATTCCATTTAATCAATTTCAATTCCCGCTTCAATTGATTACAATTCCTTATATTCCATACCAATTCCTATTCAATTTCTTTCAATTAAATTTGTTTTCAATTCCAATTCAATTTCTTTCAATAACATTTTCTTAATTCCATTTTTATCTATAACCATTAAATTCCAATTGCCGCTCCAATTGACATAATAAAAGTTAACCATAAAATTATATGATTAATGTGCATTCGGGGCTGGGTGATACAGGGTGTTACATACATCGTATATGTGCTAAGATAAAGAAACCATAACATAATACATTAAATTACCCAGTGGTAATAATAAATTATCAATTTTTATGTTTGTTATAATATAGTACATACAACACAAACTTTACATACCTATGATAACCAAATAATTGTGATTATTGTTAATAGTCAATAGCAGAAATATGGTCATAGGATTGACAGAAATAAAAATAATTATTTTGGCTAGGAAAAGTTCCAGGAAATAAGGTCACAAAATAATTTTTTTGAAACACTAGATCAGCACATTAAAATGAGTTTGACTCACTGACAATAACACGTAGCGTAATAAATCATGCAGATATAAGATAAACCATCAACTCAAAATATGTCAATGCTTCAACCAGTGCTTAAACATCAATACAGGCCAGATGGTGAAAACTTACTGAGTAGCTAGGAAGAAAAAACACTGAGTGGCTACTGGGTAGTACTGGCTGGGGTAAATTATAATTATATGTTTTTATTTGTACAACATTTATATAAATGATGGTTGTGGCATTCTAGTTATATTCTACAATGTTGTCAGTCTTCATTTTTACGAAATGTGGCTATAGACTCATAAGATTTAATTATAACAGCTTTCGTTCCTGAGAAATTCACCAATAATTTCCAACGTTTCACTGAATTGTGAAAGTGTATGCCCTTCAATAACAGTTCTTTCTTCTTGATCAGATGTCTGGTCACAATCAGATTCTTGTCCAGACATCCGTACAACTGGAGAAGCAAGTGATGATGAAGTCACTTCAAGACTTGATTCCGGCTTTTCACAACATTGACTGCACAGCTTATGTTGTATAGTCAAAACCAATGCTAGGTACTTTGAAACCAATTATACCGATACATTTCGCAAACCTTTTTCTTTATTTTGTATGGGTGCAGTTTTAGTGCATCAGTATACCATCTGCTCAAGTTTAAGTCATTATATTTTCCCACTCTAAAATTATCAGCGACTCTTCTGCAATAGTGTAAACTGTGTAAAAAAATATTAGCAAAATCGGAAGACACACTTTGCGTATCTGAGGTCAAAGATCACATTAAAAAAATTAGCAGTCAGTTTGCAAAGTGGGTCAAAGTTCAGTGACCTATACCTTCAATGATACTTGACCTAGATTTGTGTTGTTGATGCATTCATATGAACCAACAACTGTACTAAATGTCATTAAACTTGGAGTCGGGTTATGCAAAGATGGCCAAAAATGATTGATTTGACATGGAGTAACCCTATTATGTCAATAAAATTTGTTTTGCTCAAAAGTCACACTATAGATAACATCTTATTAGATATGTAAAGGTATTCAATAATACTCACTATCAAACTGAACACGTTGGCCCACCACACCTGTGTCCTCAAGATTAGTGACCTTGACATTTATCTGTTTCTTCCGCCACCACGCCATCCTGAAACATAAATGAGTCATACTGGGTATACACCTTTATAGTTCATACATCAACAGGACACATACACCTTTCTAGTTTGTACTTGTGTGTCTAATAACATCAACAGGACACTTACACCTTTGTAGTTTGTACTTGTGTGTCTAATAACATCAACAGGACACTTACACCTTTGCAGTTTGGACTTGTGTGTCTAATAACATCAACAGGACACTTACACCTTTGTAGTTTGTACTTGTATGTCTAATAACATCAACAGGACACTTACACCTTTGCAGTTTGTACTTGTATGTCTAATAACATCAACAGGACACATACACCTTTCTAGTTTGTACTTGTGTGTCTAATAACATCAACAGGACACATACACCTTTGTAGTTTGTACTTGTGTGTCTAATAACATCAACAGGACACTTACACCTTTGCAGTTTGTACTTGTGTGTCTAATAACATCAACAGGACACTTAGACCTTTGTAGTTTGTACTTGTGTGACTCATAACATCAACAGGACACTTACACCTTTGCAGTTTGTACTTGTGTGTCTAATAACATCAACAGGACACATACACCTTTGCAGTTTGTACTTGTGTGTCTAATAACATCAACAGGACATGTACACATTTGTAGTTTGTACTTGTGTGTCTAATAACATCAACAGGACACATACACCTTTGCAGTTTGTACTTGTGTGTCTAATAACATCAACAGGACATGTACACCTTTCTAGTTTGTACTTGTGTGTCTAATAACATCAACAGGACACGTACACCTTTGCAGTTTGTACTTGTGTGTCTAATAACATCAACAGGACACATACACCTTTGTAGTTTGTACTTGGGTGTCTAATAACATCAACAGGACACGTACACCTTTGTAGTTTGTACCTGTGTGACTAATAACATCAACAGGACATGTACACCTTTGTAGTTTGCACTTGTGTGCCTAATAACATCAACAGGACACTTACACCTTTGTAGTTTGTACTTGTGTGTCTAATAACATCAACAGAACACGTACACCTTTGCAGTTTGTACTTGTGTGTCTAATAACATCAACAGGACACTTACACCTTTCTAGTTTGTACATGTTTGTATAATAACATCAGCAGGACAAGTATACCTTTCTAGTTTGTACTTGTATGTCTAATAACGTCAACAGGACAAGTATACCTTTCTAGTTTGTACTTGTGTTTCTAATAACATAAACAGGACACATATACTTTTCTAGTTTGTACTTGTGTTTCTAATAACATCAACACGACACATATACCTTTCTAGTTTGTACTTGTGTTTCTAATAACATCAATAGGACACATATACCTTTCTAGTTTGTACTTGTGTTTCTAATAACATCAACATGACACATATACCTTTCTAGTTTGTACTTGTGTTTGTAATAACATCAACAGGACACATACACCTTTCTAGTTTGTACTTGTGTTTCTAATAACATCAACAGGACACATACACCTTTGTAGTTTGTACTTGTGTTTCTAATAACATCAACAGGACACATACACCTTTGTAGTTTGTACTTGTGTTTCTAATAACATCAACAGGACACATACACCTTTGTAGTTTGTACTTGTGTTTCTAATAACATCAACAGTTCACATACACCTTTGTATATACATGTACTTGTGTGTATAATAACGATCCCGAAATATCAATTGTAAAAATGCATCTTTGTAGTTTGTACGTGTGTGTCTAATAATGATCCTGAAATATCAACATTAACATGCACCTTTCTACTTTGTTCTTGTGTGTCTAATAACAATCCTGAAATATCAATAGTAAAGATAAGTCTTTGTAGTTTGTACTCTGGTGTGCCCAGGGCTTTATGAAAAATCAAATTATTGCCAGTCACACATGTTTTGGTGGACATATGGGTGTTAAATAGTAAGCCAGTTTACAAACTTTCAAATGGTTTTTCAATGGTTTTGGAAGACGTTTTTTGGCTCCTTCATTTTTTCACCCGTCCACCCATATTTTACCCGTCCACAACGGTTTTTACCCGTCGAAATGACGTGTGGACAGTTCTCTGCATAACGCCATGGGTATGCCTAATTATAAAACACCCTGGTATGCTTAAGTAATTATTTATTGAAAAATGCCACCCTGCACGCATCTTATTTGGCACTACCAGGGTTGCCACTCATGGAAGCTTTCAAAATACCCTGACTTTTCCCTGACTCAAAGTTTCATTTTCCCTGACAATGCTGGCTGAATAATCATGAAAATGTATGCGCGATGTACATATAATTAACAATTAACTTACAAAATGTAATCAGTGTTCGATGCCCACTCAGATTGCCTAGTTCAATTCTTTTCTTATACCACTAAATGACACAAAGTCATTCACATAACAGTGTAACAATTTTACTTGTACATTGATAATAAGTACAAATATTCACACACAGTAGATTGATTGGGCACAGTTGGTCAAGACACATAGTACATATTTTAAAACATCCCAGCCTCAATAGTTACACAGTAACACCCAATGTTTTACTGTTTAGATAATTAATGTTTGTATAACCGTGTTAGGTCTAAATTTAAGATAAATTGAATTCACATAATGAAGCTCTCTTAACTGAAGCGAAAACTTGTGAGATGTTATACAATAGAGATGCTGCCAACCCTTAATAATCATGTTAGTCACGTACAATACAGCTTCTGCAATTTAATTACTCATATTTTAATATTCAAAACAAAATTAACTGGTATTCAAATTACAATGAGTATTCCCAGCTTACATCTTATATACATTTTGTTTCTTGTAACACTTTCCTGTTATCATGGTTATGGACAAATCATTATTCATGTGATAGCTCCAGGTCAAGTGCTTATCAAATGCTTATAGTAAAACAAAAACATTTACTGTAAGTCAACTAAAGTGCAATAACATGCATGTACATGTATTATTAATACAACTTAGTCATTCTATATTAACAGGGCTGAGGCTTCATTTTTGTGGACTTTGTGGTTTTTTAATTTATTAAACCAAGTGATTACAGTACATGTACATGTCCGTACGCTTGGTTACTGGTTAATTGTTCACAGCTTGAGCTTCTTTTGTGCTGTTTCTGTTTCTTTTTTTGCAACTTCAAGCTCCTTTCTCTTCACGCGTTACGCGTATGACATGAGAAGTCAAATTTCCCTGACTTTCAACGGAATTTTCCTGTATTTCTCTGACTTTTCTCAAAATCTCAAATTTCTCTGATCCAGCACAAAATTCCCTGACTTTTCCCTGATCTTGAATTTCCATGACTTTTCCCTGACCAGTGGCAACCCTGACCACATGTTTACTGGATTTAGACAATTTCACCAGTAGTACATACTGTTTGGTAGAGATCTTTCAATGTAAATAATCCACAGTGATTTATTGCTCACTGAGGCTCAAGTGGCCCCTCCATCTGATGTATCAGTCTCGGCTTCATTCCTAGTGTCCAGGCTTTCTTTCACAGTGACAGTCTCACTTTCAGCATATATTTTGATCTGAAAGTTTTTTTTTACCAGATTCTACTGTCTGAGTAGGTGAATCGGTCAGAAACCCCAGTTTCGAGAAACTCAGTAAACTAATGTATAATATTTTTATTTAAAGCCCCATTATCGCCACATATGCCAGCCATAAATACATTCACTCACAGTGCCCCGAGCCTCAAACCAATTTGCCTCCATAAACTTATTATTTGGCCCTATGCATTTACTAATTTTGACCTATTTGCCAGCCTATACAATTATTTTGCACTATACACTGAAGGGGTCGATCACATGTAATTCTAGGTGACCTAGTGGCGGAGTGAACCCCACCAACAATAATGGTAAATATATTGTGAAGAGCACTGTCAATACCGGTCATTGGTAATGTGTTAGAAGGTGTCAGTCTTGCTTAGCAAGACCACTGAGGCCGGTATGTTTGCTGTGTATATGCATTGATGTATGTGGTGTATGTATATATATATATATATATATATATATATATATATATATATATATATATTATATATGTATCATCTGATTTATCTAAATATAATAAATTTCTTAGATTTGGCCAATTTCAATCATCACTTGTTTTGCGTTGCTGCTTTGCATAAGAGGCTGTATGTGCAGCGGGTACACACATGCAGTTAAAAATTGATATATGGATGGGGGAGGGCAAATGATTATGTTACGTAAACATGTCACATATGATGGGGTGAATTATACAGACCCAGCCACAGTACATATAGTGGGACACAGCAGTGGTAGACATAAATAACCTTTGCTGACTGACCCAGTCACGCGTGACTGCGTCACATGCCACCAACTGTTAATACACTCACTAGGTACGTAAGACCAGGAAGTTTTATGTTACAGGTCTTGTAAGTCACAAATACATTTCCTTAAACGGTAATAGTTTTAACTGACAACATTGAACAATGCAGCCAATGAACTTAACCTAATAACCTGAGTATGAAAAATTAAACACTGAACACTGTAAGCTACGAAATGTAGATACTCCCAATACTATAATACGTAGCCCGGGTACCTTCCTGCCAACATGTAAACGGTAATACAGCCAGAGTTGTCGACAGTGTACATGACACATGTAGATGACTGATCCAGTATTTTTTTAGTTTTGAAACAGTTTTTAAATCATCAAAACTGATATTCCGCATGGTATGTTACATAAACAAGAGAAATTATATTGAATCATATATGCATAACTCAATACAAAAATTACCGAAAAACAGCGACATCCAACACAAACTTGCATTCGCTTCTGTCTGAAAAGTGCACATCTGAAAGAGTCAGTGAATGGTGTTAACCCACCAATCCACCATGTGGTGCCACCATGACATAATCAGCACAAACCAGAACAAAATATGGTGTACTGTACACCATATAAAATAAGGTATGTGCTAGGTACAGTATCATACGCACAGCCCTCAATACTATTATCATTGAAATACCAACACATACACATAGTCATATACACAGCTCTGAATACTAATATCACTGAAATACCAACACTTTCATTAATGACACAACCACATTTGTTATATAGCAATACATTATTTCTTCATTAAATGATATTGATTACATTAATCCTGCAATGTCACACAAGGGCCACTGTGAACAACGCAAGAACTGCTAGTTTCCATCATACAAACTCCATAAAATATATGTTTATTTCAGGCTGCATTATGTATTACACAATAAGGTATATTTCACACAACACAGAGTAAATAAAAAAATTAATATTAATATATGTTTATTTTGCAATTCTAGAAAGAAGAAATAATTCAGTTTGAGTAATGTAAAGTAGAATCATATTCTTGAAAGGTAATTAAAATTATCATGTTGTCTGGCTAAAAACACTTCTTTGGATTGGTCAATTCAATCACCGATAACTTTGGAATAAAATTCAGGTGAATCTGATATCTGTTCCATTGACATATGTTCCATTGACACTATGCCACCAAAATGTACCTTCTAATATTGTCCTAGACATTGTCAATAAAAAAACATGCCACCAAATCGTACCTTATAAAACTGACCAGTGTCCTAAGCCCATAACAACATGACTCTTGAGCTTTGTGGTGTCACAACACAGCACGTACATGTTCTTTCAAAATATGCAAGCCACACAACCAGTGGGCTTATATATATATATATATATATATATATATATATATATATATATATATATATAACCACGTCATGTGGCAGCCAGTCCTAGCCTATGTCCACTTACCTCCTGCTTCACCAGTCCGCAGTCTAGCACCACTTATAATCGGTGACTAAGCCAGACATACAGTGCCACTACCTTGTCCCAGCTATGTCACTTTGTCACCAAAAATCCTCGAAAACCCGTGTACTGCAACACATTTGACTAATCGTGACCTGTGACCAACTCACGCTGCTGGCTGTGTGATCTGGAGCCAGAGCAGGGGTCTCACAATTGAGTGCTGTGTCACGCTTTACCGCACACAGTAGCCTCTGTTCACTGACATAAGCTCGGTAGGGCAATGAAAAAGAAACTACGGTGTTTACCAGATTATTAGTTCTGTCCAAAATAAACCATTGGGAAACACACAACTATAAAATTAGGCTTGGTGTATCCATAATAATAAATTGCTCGTGATATGCGAGAGGGTTTCAGACATTGATTGCAAGCTAAATATGTATGGTTCAATGAACTGTTGTGTCAATTTGATGTTGTGTATTATTGTGTATTATCAGAGCAATATTACATGCATGACTGTCTTAATTATGAATCTACACATTCCCAAATGGGCTACATTTTATATTTCTTTGAAATTAGCAAACTTCCGACCCTAAAAGGTCAATGTGGATTAGAAGATATTGTTATGAAACGTTTACCAGGCACAAACCTATACAAACACATACATAACAAGTAACTATCAATATCCTTCCATGCTTCTTTCTCAAGAACACTGAGGACCCATTGGTACCCAAAACTTATCAATAAATCACTTGCGAGCGGGTTTTCAAGCATTGTGGACATGTTGGTAATATTTGTAAATATTAGATATCTATGCATATCAGTATACATTTTCAGGGAGGTTTGCTTGTCTGATTGTCTTAATTATGAATCTGTACATATTAAAACTGGTATAGATCTGTTTACAAGGAATAAAGCAAACTTAACACAAATATCAAGCAAATTTTTAAAACTTGTCATATAAATTGTAATTTAGTGACATTTCTACCATGTGGGTATGGGTACATTTTCAATTTATATCACAGTATTTACATGTGCATATATACTGCTTTTACCCAGTGATGGGTCCGCTGCCCAGTACAAATATTTCAAGAATTTTGCAACTATTCATCACCACAGTGATGACTTTAGACTGGATTGTGAATGGAATTTCTTTGTGACCAGCCATGGTAAAAACACATGCGATGGAACTGGAGGGACAGTTAAACCCAAATATAAGTCATTACAATTTTATTTAAAACAAAAAAATTTAGTGTTTTTGCAACCCCAGTTAAATAGCAACGCAATGTTCATAAAGGTAACAAAGTATTAATAAAGAAATAACAAACCATCTACCAGATATGGGGCAGCCTACCATTATGACTTTTCCCTAATCATTCCGGAAACTGACTTAATATTAAGGTCTTATGATAACTTCTCTGCTGAACTGTATTAATAGAAATAAAAAAATAACATTATAGAAAATTATAGACACCAAGAACCGCTAATTTTACAACTAATGCCCAGACAATTTCATAGCTGGTGGCTATGACTAAGAGAATGTCATCATTTATCAGTAAATGAGGCTGTCACTACCAGTTGTTCACTGGCAGCAATGTTTTAATGACTTGGGATTCAGTTACATCCCCTGGATAAGGATGGGTTGTCATTATGACAACAAGGGCTTGACTGATTACTGTTGGGTAGAGTGGATGACACGTTGTCCTTTACTAGACAACTGGACTAGTTATTAGGCAGATTTACTAGTCCGCCCTTATCTTTACTAGTGTACTGACAAACGGACTAGTGGGTTGTTCTACCCATGACAAGGAATGATATCTATAACAATATATAAAAGGTATCTTATCTCTTATCTCTATAATATATAAGCATGAGGTTTATATCACCTTAAAAAGTGCGTAATAATCTTCATAATAATCATTTACCTATTCCCACTCATCATCCAGGAAATCAGGATCAACAAAACCATCCTCGACATCATCATGCACTCCACACTTTTCATCTACATCTTATTCCTCTCATCCTCCAAATCATTCTCCATCTCGACAACCTCCTCGTCTTCATCCTAAGCCTATTCTGTGTTGGTGTATAGACTGCAGCAGCCGTCTTCGTCAGAGCAGTTGCTATATGATATGCATGAAACATAGTCTTTGCCACAGCCACATACTTCAGTGCTGCATTTCTTGCCCTGCACTCTACACTCACAGCGAATCACAGTGAGTTCAGTATCCAATCTTCAGGATTGCTCAAAGCGCTTTACATTTTACTTCCCTAATTAACAGACCTATTCAACCAAATACCATCTCAACTTCTCTGGGAAGCTACAATTAATGGGCGAAAGCTGCTCCTATACGTATCCACTATTGTCTATAGCCAGGTACTTATTTATACAGCAGAGTGAACTGGAGCAATGCAGAGTGAAAAAACATGCCCAAGGTTTTAACACCGGAGCATAGGATTCAAACCAGGGTTCACTTAGTTGAGAATCCGAAGCTCTACCCCCGAGCCACTGTGCTCTACACAAACACACCTGCTCTAAGTCCACCCTAGCCATACAGCTGTGGTGGACGTAGGTCAGCCTAAACAATAACACGAGCGTTTCCAGATCTCCTAGCCAAACTGAGTGATATCGGCAAACTCATCAGGTGGGGCGTGCTGATCTGGCGCTATCTACAGCATGCAGCATGACATACAGACTGGCCCGCAGCACGTGCAGGAAAAGGGTAGTTGATGTTGGAGGCACGACTTTGACTTTGGAACTTTTCTTCTTCTCGATGAAGTGTGTAAAGCGGGCAGACTCCATGGATGCAACCGGTGACAGACCATGCAGTGCAATAAACAAATGTTTATGCCGTCTCCATCAGAGATGCCTGTGTCACGCCCACTTCCCCCAGTGCATTATCCTGGGTGTTCTTCAGTGAGCAAGGTGTTTAGCGCATTGATCTTAGCTTTGACGTATGAATATGAGGTCATGCCGCAATTGTCGAGGGTGTGCAGGCCATGCTACTGAAACTGTGACCCAACATTGTCATGTCCACCGCTCCGTATGGAACTTGCACTCCATCTCCTCCAGATACACCTAACATACCAGTAGGACAACATACCAGTAGGACAACATACCAGTAGGACAACATACCAGTAGGACAAATACGTTTGTGTCTTTGCTAAGTACATGGTTCACGCTTTTGCCAGACTTGGCTACATCAGTGAGACACAGTACTGGTATAAAGTCATGGGAATGGCAAGAAAAACTGACTCAGACATTGTTCATGTTCTGAACAACTATATAGATTTCTGTTTGAATGTAGGTAAATAATTTCTTGATGTGATGATACAGCCACAACATTTGTGGCTGTATCATCTCCACTACTGTTATAATAAATTAATAGTTTTGTAAATATTTCAATATGAAAAATGTCAGTTTTTCTTTTCCCATGACTTTATACACTGGTACAATGTAATCAGTTTATGACAGAACAACTCAAACACATTTGTCAAGGTATAAGCATTATTTATTACTTTGGCAAAAATGGGACAGCCCGGCCGTATCTCTCTGGGGCAAGCTGTGACACCGAGAGGACTGGCTGCGAGGCCTGGATATGATCGCGTGACCGGTCCTGGGTCAGTTACCTGTCTAGGACTTTCGCATGACCGGTCAGGACCTGGGTCAGTTACAGGTCTTGGACAAGTGACTATGGCGACGTGACCAGACAATCCTGGGGCCTGCGTCCACTCTGCGTGTCAAGCCCTCCTAAAAGAGGTTTGTTAACCGAATGCCCCAAGATTAAGCATTAATTCTGGAGGCCACTGTTTTGAAAGAAACCGCCTATAGTCGCTGATGCATCTGTGTATAAGGCATATAGTCTGCTGCTTTAGTCACTTCCTTATCAAGGAATAGGGCTACCCCATTCCGCCCTGTAAGGAATCTGAGCCACATTACCAAATCGAGGCGACATTCTACATTCAGCCTGACATGGTGGTGTAATTCTTTAACTGAGGCTGCCAAAGCCAGGAGGTAAGAGACAAAACTTCTCCCTGGTTTGATTACCCTTGAAGTAAAATTTAGGTGGCCTAACAGGCTTAATAAAGCTCTCTTTGATACAGATTGCTTACTTTCAAACTGACATAAAATTTCTCGAATTCTATCAAGTTTGTCTAGCGGTAACCTGCCTTCCATGGCGTTAGTATCAAGAATGATGCCCAAATACTGTAACTGCAATGTCGGTCCCACTGTCTTGTTTGGTGAAATTGGGATTCATAACCTATTGAAGATCATTGTTAGTATGGCCATCGTTCTCTCTGCAGTGGCACTGGGATAATCAATTGTCAGGAAATCATCTAAAAGATGGAAAATTAACTCAATTCCGTAGTTGTGTTTGGCTATCCAACACACAGCCTATGAAAGCCAGTCAAATATTTTTGGGCTTGAGTGGCTGCCAAATACCAGTCTGGTGTAAAAATAGTATGCCCCATTCCACTTGACCCCATACAAATGCCACAGTGATGGGTGTATAGGCACCGGTATCCATAGGCACCAGTTTAAATGCATCAACAATATCAGTCTTGCATAACCAGGATCCTCTACCTCTTTCTAAAATCCCATTAATTGCATCATCCAATTTGACATAGGTTAGCGAGTAATCCTCTTTGTTTATGAGTTCATTTAAACTGGTGTGGTTATCATTGTTGTGGGGGGCAGATAAATCAACAATTAAACGCTTTTTACCAGAGTATGTGCCTTTAGCCACACCAAGTGGGCTCACCCCGAAGGTTGAGAAAGGTGGTGTCTGAAAGGGGACGACCAAACATCCTTTTTCACTTCAGCATCAATTAAATTGGTTACTATATCTGGCTGACATTTGGCTGATTTATTGTTGGGGCATTCAAAGGATATGGTTGGTGGTATGTCAATGCCGGTGAAAAAACCATCTCTCAGACCGTTGAAAAGTTTAAACACAAAATCCCTGTTTGAATGCTCAGTTAACTCCATCTCCAATCTATCTAGCTAGGTCTATGGGGGTTGGGGTCACTTTCTGTTCACCTATATGGTCCGTCCTTGTCCGTCCTTGTGCTGTCGGTTGTCTGTTGGCCGTCCTAGGTTGGCTTATTCTCCCAGGTCTAACTATAGAGTTACGGGAACACTGGAATGTGGACCCTTGCAGACAAGACACGAATGGAGGAATTTGCAATTCTGCCTCGTGCATCCCTGTTCACTGTTAAAATTGTTGCAGAGTTCCCTCTGCCCTACACTAACTCTGGGTCTTCCCTGTATGTATCTACCCATTATGGGACCTTGAAACACATTTTTCCCCACCGGTGTAGCATTGACATTAGCCAGCATGGGGCTGAAAACTACCACACAACGAACACATTTTCGCCGTCTGTCCCACGAATAACGTGCAAAATACCCCTTGTCTCGGACCCCCCAGTCTAATTTAACATTGTGCTGCAGAATAAGGGCTGCGGATCGAGTGGCAAAAGCCTTGTGGTATTCATAAAAGGCAGTACCTTCTATCCTTGAGGCAATCCCTACCACAATTGCCTCGTAGGCGTCAAGCTCCTTGCGCCTGTCCCACAATTCATACATAACGTTACAATATTTGTTAAATGCCGAGATAAACTCGGCCAATCACTTGACCAAGTTGTTCGGTCATCTCCATCATTGAGCGCTGGAGGTTGCGAACGACGTCAACCAGCGGCTCCCTGTCGCTAGTCACGTGGCTGTCGCCATCCCGTATCGCATCCCGTATCAGCGTCTCGTCATAGGGCGATACGCGCACGCCGACTCTGGAAGTAGAGATCCCGGTGGTGGATGTTGTCACGGCTGGTGTCGGCTGGCCGCACTGTCTCGCCCGGGAAGCCAAGTTGTTTAGCTCGGTGGCGATTCCCCAGCGTGTTGTCGGCGAGGTTGACAGGGACGGAGCGTTAGTGTCGACGCTAACTCCAGTAGCTAGCTGGTCGACTGTATCGCCTCTACCACAGTTGTCCATATATATTCGCAGGACCTGTGCTTTCTTCATGCCAGGAGGCAACTTGATGCCACAATCTACGATGCGGCTGAGTAACGTCGCCACGGACCAATTGGCAGGTCGCCCCGTGTCTCACAAGCTTGCCACGCCATCCTCTTCTTGCTCGTCATGGGGAGAGGTAGTTGCCGTCACACGACGACGCACTGCTGGCGGGCTATCTGGCTCCGTGGCCCTTCGTTTCGGACGGCCTCGTGGTGGCACGTGCACGTTGAAGAGAAGAAAATAATAGCGTGTGTCTCTGTTGATCGCTGAGACAAGAATGCCCACTGCTGGGTTGAGCTGGCTATATATAGGATATAGGATCCAGGATACAGGGTGTTTCCTCTACCACCATCCAACAGGAAACCACCCCCATGGGGAAGTGGTTGCATGTGATGACTAGTCATCCTGTCATAAACCCCGCACAGTGACTAACACGATGCTTCAATTTACCATGATCTTGTACAGTACTGTAAACCTATTACAGTGTACCAAAACACTCCATCTTCACGAGTGTCCACCATCAAGATCTCTCCTGCATTGAACGTAGACACACACATGCCAGGTTCCGCTTATTGTTCATGATATACATATTGTGCATGAATGTTACAAATGTTCTGCCCAGAAATGTCAAATGTTTATCACGGTGCGCAATAAACCTGTTTCACTAAAAAGACATGTATTGAGCTTATTTGTACTACGGGTGATACTTGTGTGCATGTTACGTCACAGTAGTAGTTGTAATAAAATACGTTTATTCCTTGTAACATATCTACAATTACTTTCACACATAATTACTTAATGCAAGAAATTCACTCAAAGAAAAATATAAATGCCAAATGTTATTAGCGATACTTGTACTATACACTATGTATAATATGAGACTATGTGTTTTAAATAGTTTTAATTATGACTGAATACTATTTTATTATGAACAAATGTGTCAAATATTGTAATATTATCCATTTATATTTATATTATTTTATTTATATGAATAAACTAAAATACAACTTCATAGAAGTTTCCATTTTTGGCCCACGGAGAGGTCAACTTTGACCTTTACCTGACCTTCAGCATCTGATCTTGATTTTGAACTGAACATTTAACATACTTTTTATTATTAGTAATGTGAAACCCAGGCCGAGCTGAAACATTCCAAGGTTACACAGCTTTTAAACTGTTAAACTAATATTTTCATCTAAGCATATTAAAAAAATAATTACTCTCATACAACAAGAACACATCTATAATTATCTGTTCGAACAAAATACATCACGATTGAAGCGCAAACAGTTTTGTGTGGATTTTGAATCATAGGAAACGACGTGACTTACATTCAACTAGAGTTTGTTAGCAGTACTACTGGTACATGTATATGAATGAAATGTACAGATACTGGATGGTTTGAGTCTACAATCACAGTCCAAGAACTGGTGCATCAACTGTAAGTCAATCTTAAATTATTATTTATATTTTACAATTACTTAGCCGTGTAAAATTCAATCCATTATTTCGTGTAAAAGTGATTTAATTTACACAGTGCTACGGTGGCTTACACATGCCCCGAACACAGTCCACACATCACAAATAGGGCCAATAAGTGGGTCACGATACATGGCGAGACTCCACACGACCGGAGCTGATTGGGGACTGGACACAAGAATAATATTCTACAGACGGATGACATTTGTTGCTTCTGACTGTTGAATACATGTACTAGGAAAATCAAGTCATAAATACCTTGCATTATGCCTTTCTTATCTTAAATGTCCGATTTAATATTGAGTTTACCACACTGCCACAGACATATAACGATTTACGTAGCACAGACAGTATGTACGATTTTAGGCCGTATGTGTCCTATACTGGGTTTGCATTGTTCATTGCTGTACGTTGTGGTTTCACAACAGTTCCATAAGCACTTATATCTGACAAGTTGTCTAAATGCACATAATAATACAACCTTTGCCCCAAAACAGGTGAAAGGTGGCATTCTTCATTTCTAGTCAAAATCACCAAACACAAGTACTCGATCGCCGCCAATGCCATGGCAACCACTATAATAATCTATTAAAATGCATGATTTCTGTGATCATTGTTACTGGCAATGCGTTCCACTATTTCTGCTTGTAAATATCATTCGGACCACATAAAGTTCTATAAAACATTATTTGGGGACAGTTCATGAATGTTTGCATGGAGAATAAGGGACTTCCTGCCCCCAACCTAATTTTCGAGCGCGAGACTTACATGGACTATAAAGTTCACTTTTTCAACTTTCAATGCCAAACAGCGTATGACATCCCTGTTTGCAACAATCGATTGCGTTTTTGCATGCAGGTGCAAATAAATAACATGGATACTACTTGGCACTTATGTAGAATTCGGATCCAACTCAAGTGTGCCGTCATAACTGTCTATTTGCCTACATTAGATTTGGCTACTTCACACTAAATCTAATTGTAACCCTAATAAATCAACATCTCCATGTATATTTGTTTAAAAAATATTGTGTTTTGAGACCCAAATAGTGCTCTGATTTGGCCCCGATTTGAGCCGGCCGCAAAGCACATGGAATGAGCGATAAACACTTTGTTTATGACCGACCGCACTGTCTTTTCAACCTCAAAAGTCCACTAAAAATTAATGCATTGTTTATAAAACACAAATATGCGTGCGATGAAGTTGAATTATTAAATTAACAAAGTGAAGTATCAAATGTTGGCAAAGATACAGTTATTACAACAAAATTATTACAACAAAATTGAGGTGGCTTCGAATTCTACATAAGTGCCTACCATTTTGCCATAGATATACATAAACATTTCTGCGTCAAGTATAACAGTTCTGCATGCAATAATAATAGTACTTTTAAACGATGTTTCACGTGGTAAAAGTAAACACCCACTCACCTCGCTAGCATCCATCAGAAAAAACACTGGGAATTTTGCAATGACATATTTCGTATTTCATTGGTTCACGTGATCATCAAAAAAGGTCGAAAATTCATTTGCATAATGCCGCAAAACAATCTTTGGGGAATCCCTGATTTTGGCGTCACTACAGCAATGTTAGTCAGACAGGTCACCATAAAGCACCTAGCGGAATGTAACGTACCTATCTCTGTCACATCCAACCAGATGAAGCTTGTAATTGTGCAGACAGGCAATGTGTGTCGTTTTCAGGTGACATTTCTGAAATAATGATGGAAATTGCATGTAATGACTACAATAATTCAACTAGAATTTTATTTTATGTTCCTGTTTCATTGATTCAATTATTAGCATATGCACAAATAAAATGAGTGCAGACTACATACGCATACGCACACGCACACGCACACATGCACGCACGCACACACACACAAAACAAATAACAGTCAACAGAGTCATAGTTTGGCTTTGACAAATACAGTCACTTGTTTAACTAAGTCTAAGCCACAGACAAATACATGACAGATAAATGATAATATTAAAACAAAAATTATGACAAAGTAACGTAATAGTATGTTGGAAAATATAGGTGGTCATTAATGGAAGATGAGATGTAGTTTTTTGTAATACAACAATGAATTACAACGTATCAGCCTAAGGTATAAACGATAAAATCCGATAAACATCAGAAATGATGGCAAAAGCCAAAGGCCGGCGTGGACCGGTCCGGGGTCAACCAAAATGTCATGGACATGGATGATGGAGATGGTAAACTAATTGAAATATACCTATCACGATAAACGCAAATTTATTCATGTGTACTCTTAATAACTTTACAAAAACAGAAACTACGACTTACCGTTGAGATCATGCCAGCAACGAATGAAATAAATAGCCAAGCGGAGACCACCACACGACGCGTTGAAACACGACTCCACCAAAGTCGACGTCCAACATCTCAGTCCAAGGTCTTTTTCGTGACCCGTAAGAGGTGACAGCGTCCATGAGTACTCTGTTGTAGTACAGATGTCCTATATACACTGTGTTGTCATTATCTACCAAATGTAAACTTTGAAAGATGCTAGCTACCTGGTAACTCTATTAACGACACACTAACTTCGTTACTTGTAGACATAATGTCGTCTGCCACCTCTCATGTACAGTTGCGCCATCTGTGACTAATACTACTACTTTCTTGTAGATCGATCCACAAGTCCACCATGTGGCGCCACTCTTTTGCGCATGACTTGCGCTGCGTAGCCGCTGACAAACACTCGGCTCGCTCGGCACTAAAACACTGCGATTTACTTACTAGTGTCCAGACATGGGGGCAAATACGTTGAAATGTATTTAACTACTCTTCGGGGATTCAAATACAAATATGTTTAAATGCAAAAGTATTTAACTACAAATACATTGTTTGGTATTTCAAATACTTTTCAAAAAAATACTTTTCATTTTCAAGATATATTACTAATTACTATCATAGGTAAAAGAAAAAAAGGCCATCATATGTTGTTTGTTAAATTAGGCCAAGAGTTCCGTTAATAAGATGCATGTGTTGCTCTCAGGAGAGACACTGTTAATGACTGCTATGATCTTGTGAGAAATTTTGAGAGCTCAACTGGAAAGACAGCCCGGAAGCCACAATAGCCTAGTGCCTGCTTCGAGCCTGACTAGAGAACAAAGGGGATATATTGACATGTGGTCACTTCCAGGTGCCACCTGCTGTCAAGTGTCACAAATGGGTGAGACATATTAAAGTTTCAATCAATGGGTATTTTGAAAACACTTGGTTTGGTGAAAGGTGATTAGATTTTAAGGGAATCAGTTCGGCAGGCATTATATATGTTATTGTGAAACAGATATGTTGATATTGACAACGTATTTGAAAAAGTATTTGCTAGTATTTGAAAATGTCAAATACTTTAGGAAAGTATTTGAATAAAAATAAAAAATATAATTCCTAAATATCAACATAATTTTTAAAAGGTATATTTTCCCTATTAACTTGTTACGTATTATATATATATATATATATATATATATATATATATATATATATATATATATATATATATATATATATCTTTATATATATGGTATTTTAATGAAAAGACTGATTTATAAGTTTAATTTGCCAATACTGTTATATTTATTTTCTGTGGTGGTGAAAATAAAAACAAACAAACAACAAATCCAAGAATTGTTATTTCTTTTTCAAACATTGTATATGCTAACTTGTAGTACTATAGTTAAATTTGCTTATTACACGTATGTTATTATTGAAAGACATCTCAATATCACAACAACACCGTAAAACAGCATCTATAAGGCGCCAACTATAACAACGCACGTAAATATGTAGCGTATCGATCGGTGGCATCTTTGTGAATGTGGTCTGGCGTTTCCGCGCGGTCTGCTAATAGTAGCCGGCCTTTTAGTGTGCCCCGCATTCATGATTCATCACCAACGACCGTGTTGTGACATTAAACACGTTCTCTCACGATACATATATCGGTAAGTATTAGCACTTAACCATAACAATACTGGTTACCATTTCTCGATCGACCCATGTGGATAGTGACGTTTTGACTTAACATTTGATAAATACATTAATACAACGATTTGTCGCTTCTTCCATAGAAAATCAACGTCAGTGTTCAACATACACTCTATACGGCATGCTGCTGCACAGTTCAATATTCATGACAACCCTAACGGATATAGCTGTGGCATAAATTACCCGGTAGTTATAAGCCCATATCAGAGGATTTTACACGTGGGAATACGAAGGGAAATTAAACTACTATTAATAACTGTCCACAATTATCAAGGAGCAATAATGGCTCAAATGTTACAGCATTCATGGCTCAAATGTTATTATATAATTGCAGTAATTAAACTCACCAAAGCAACTTCTCACTTCCCACTGGAAACACAGCCTCTGATCGTGGCACGGCACATTGCTTGCTCTCTCACTCTCCCCCAAATCCAGCTATCGTCCCACCGACCAAACTGCAGTGACACCATTATTAACAATGCTAATTAATACTAACAATTAATCACCAGGTGGAGTCACTGATTACTAAATAAAATATATAATAGCGTCATGGCGGTCCATATATATATATATATATATATATATATATATATATATATATATATATATATATATATATATATATATATAGTCGTGTTTGCTGTGTTTGGCTGACACACGAATTTTTTTTCTATAATGCGCAAAATATGGGTGCACCGAACAGCGGAACGTCTAGGTATGGAATTTAGCCGGTCGGGTGTCTGGCGAATGGGAACGTACTGTCTATAATCCACCCATAATTCAGGCTGCTACGTCCCAGAACGAATAAGCAAATCCACCCTTATAACACACGAATACATCGAGTGGTAAGTACCAGCTTTTCATACTAAAAAGCTAAATATAAATAATGATTTCAAACCTCGTACTTTTATGGGCTTTGATGTGAAATGATTGTGATCTGACCCCAATTTACCAATTGTTACATATGTGGCGCTGCTTGTTTTTGTATGCAATTTGAGGACGTGGTGATGGTACAACACGATTCGTTTACTAAATTACGGTAATAACGAGGCATTATGTTATGCTAGCGTACCAGTATAATATTAGCGCATGTACGCTTTCTTTGGATATTACTGGGAGAAATATGACATTTGTTGTAAGCGTGACTTGCGTTGCCGATATAATATAAACCCTAATATCGCTCACAGTCACGCAGTCCAATTGTAATTGTACGTAATTTTTGCGCCACTGGCAGTAGTTCTAGCAAACATAAATAAGTAGCAGGCTGGTTCCACCGTGCAATTGAACATGTATCCATAGACAACTTTATATTGTGGTGAATATTTTTGATTTGACTTGTGCTATCAAATAAGAAGACAAAGCCTAGAGCCTGTTACTGTATCGACGCTGTGTCGGTAATCTTGACATGTATAGCATCCAAATTAATGGAACGTATCTTGGTTAATAACACAATGAAACATGCACAGTCACACAACATTCTTTATGATCTTCAACATGGCTTTCGATCTTCTGTGTCATGTGAGACACAAGTTATTCAGTTTACACATGACCTAGTTACCAATAATATGCAATCTGGTGCACAAACGGATGTCATAGTGATGGACTTTTCTAAAGCATTTGATAAGGTCAGCCATACCAAACTAATAGACAAACTTCATCACTATGGCATTCAAGGCAAAACAAATTCCTGGGTTAAAGCGTTTTTAACCGTCAAATCCCAAAGCGTAAAAATAGAGGGCGAGGCCTCCTCTGAAACCCTGTAACATCAGGAGTCCCTCAAGGTTCTGTACTTGGTCCCTGCCTATTTCTTTTTTACATTAACGACATTCCAGACAATATTACTTCTACAGTTAGACTCTGCTGATGACACCATAATGTATATAGCTCTTAAGCCTAAGACAAACACAGCTGCACTCCAGGAAGATCTTAACACACTCGATAAATGGGCAAAAAAATGGAAAATGAAATTCAATCTTGAAAAGTGCCATGTCATCCCTGTAACAAGAAATAAAACTATCATTAAAACCCAATACATGCTCCACGGACAACTACTTGAAACTATCACAGGCTAAATATCTTGGCATGACCATAACTTCTGACCTTTAGTGGAATGCACACATAAATAGCATCTCTTTAAAAGCAAATAGATCATTAGGCTTCCTCCGCAGAAATCTTAAAGGCTCGTCAATCCAAATAAAAACTCAGACCTACTCCACCTTTGTCAGACCTATCTTGGAAAATAGCTGTACTGTCTGGGACCCCTACGCCACCATAATACATCAAGTTTAACCAATATGCTCCAGACATTACGATGGAGATCCCTATCCGACCGAAGAAATGATGCAAAACTATGCATGTTATACAAAATAGCAAGTGGCCTAGTGGGTATACCAGCAAATAAATATCTCATTCCTGTAAACACAGTCACTAGAAAGCAACATTCCTTGTCCTACCTTATCCCTCACTCCAGATGTAATTTCCACTTGTATTCCTTTTTCCCAAGTACCATTCGACTTGGGAACTCCCTCCCTCAACATGTTGTAAATACAAACAGCCTTTGCATTATTCCACTTTTTAGATATAACTAGTTCCTTTGCACACATTACTGTTTACATGCACTAATTATTGTTCTGATACATTGCATTGCACCCAAAACGAAAAATAGAAGATATTTCTGATTTTTCCTGTTCGCCTGCCTGTATCATCAGCATGTTGAGGCTAGGCGGTAAACAGGAAGAAGAAGAACTGGCCTAAATTATTACGGCCTTTTAAAACCGTTTTTTTCCCCATCTTATATCGATGTGTATGTGTCTGCAATGTGATTCTATATCACTTCCGGTACAAAGAAGTCAGATTAAAATAATAAAATTTGTGTTTTAGAACAATTTAAACACGCCGAGTCGAAGTAAACAACGTGATGGGAGGCGCCTCTGCGAGGTGCCTACAGCTCGCGCCATATTTGCAGTGGTGACATCGCGTTGTTTACTTTGACTCAGCATGTTTAAATTGTTCTAAAACACAAATTAATTTTTTTTAATCTGACTTCTTTGTACCGGAAGTGATGAATCTCATTGCGAACACATACACATCGATATAAGGTGAAAAAACGGTTTTAAAAGGCCGTAATAATTTAGGCCAGTTAAGTATAAGATTACCCGCTGTGTCACATGTCATGAAGTCGAAAAGCCTCTGAACGATGCCTCACAAAATCTGGTCGTAACTCCCCAACGGTATAGTCGCAATGGTTGGAAAGCCTCAGCGATTTTACTATTATGTTGTCAAACATATATATTAAATGCGTATGCAATCAATATATGATGTTTCATTGACTTTATGACACATTCTGGAAAGCAAGTTATGTTGTGTCTTCGTATGTACCGGCATTGTATTACATAATTATCTTACCTATTGGATATGATTCTATTACATAACTTATTGTGTTTTATAATAGATAAATAGTTATTTACAAACTAAACACTGACCGGGACGTTATCACCGAAGTGGGGCATTCCGACGAAAAGGGAACCATTCCAACCAAACTGTTGGTGCTAAGGACGGGACGAATCTGGAATTTCATTCAAATCTAATATCGAATATCCTTGAAATTTTGAATACAAATCGAATATCAAATACGAATATTCAGTGGCTTCAAATTCGAGTAGAATACTGAATGGTGACAAGATGTCTTGTCGGGATGCAGTGTCATCTCGTGGTCATGGGCACAAGTCCGTGCCAGAGTCGTCGACATCATGGCCATACGCATCAATCTTTTTGTTTACTTTGACCTAACAATGAAAACGAATTCTTACAGGGTCAAAGTTATCATCACATATATTATGTACATCTACACACACTACATTACGAAATAAAGTCATTTACATTCCTGTAAGCAATAAAATTTTGAAAACAAACTCATGTAAATCTCGACATGATCTACAGGGTCTACGGCACCTACGTATAGCTCGGTGATTTCTGTAACATCTGTAATTTATCGCAGGCGTCGCTTAATAAATGACCTTCACAAATTCTGGTTTTATGCTATAAATTAGCCTAAGCTAATTTCAACTAATCCTAAATTTATCCCAAACCCTAACTTTAACCCGACATTGCTAACAAAAGACCTTTCGACGCAGTACTGATATTACTGTAGGACTAATCGGTAACCTACACATAGTGTCAACGGACGGTGATGACACCACATTGTCGGCGAGTTTTACGCAAGTTTGTTTTGTGAAGGTTATTTGTTTAAGTACGTAATTGTAATGATTTTATTTTGTAACCTAGTATGGGCATATGTATATATATATAAGATGTAAGGAGTAGTTTGACGGTTAGTCTTTTTCATAGTTAAGTAAGAAAGGTAAAGATTGCCCAGTACCGTGGAGGACATGAAGGAATAATATTCGAGCGATATTCGTTTATACAGCTGCAAATTTTCGAATAGTGGGAAAACATTCGAATATTAGAAATTTTGAATACGAATCGAATAATCATCCCATCCTTAGTTGGTGCATTGCAACCGAGCAGTTGAGGCATTGCAAATAGGCAGATGGTCCCTTGCGAAGGGTGGAATCCAACCATATCCCCCATGTCACATGTTCTACTCTATATGTCCTACTCATAGTAGGCTGGGTAGTAGAGAGGACGGTACTTTTGCAGTTTGGGCTCAAACCTTGACAAAAAAACATGAAAACAGCCAATTACAGACACTACATTTCACATCATACTTCAACTACAGTTATGACTGTAAACTTGTTGCATTTGTATACAAGTTGGGAATAGAACACAGCTGTAAAGTAGTGCCATTTATCGAGTTTCCTGTGAAAATAATGTACATGTATGCAAAATAATGGTGATTTTTGTGTACATTTGGACCAATAGAAGACTTTTTTTATATTACAAGAGCATATGTGTAGTGAAGGAATATGTAGGTGTGTATTGTGAGATTGGCTAGATATGTCCTAAGTTTATTTTAAAGTTTTATGCTATTCCCGCAGGATATATGAATGTGATTTGGTGAGCATATAGCTAGGGTGTAATTATAAAAAAATATTTTCCAAACATGAACATATGTGGCAATGTTCGCAATTTTTAGGCTTACTCTGCATTTAGTTTGAGTCACTCCTGTCTAATCAGTGTACATTTTAATTTCTTCCAATTCCTCAGCCCAAATCTGTTTAATGGGGTATCGCCATCATGGCAGACAATGATGGCGATTTCCCATTAAAGGGATTCAGGTTGAAGAATTGTTTGAGACCTGAACAAATTTACATTTACACTGATTAGACAGGATGTAACACGTGGCACCTCAGAGCAGTGTTTTGGTCAAGTACTTTTTTGTCAAAGGAAGAAGACATCCCATGCTGTGTTGAGGAAATGGAACACACCAGTTGTGGACTTGTTGAGCTGGAATGTCTTATCACCCAGTTGCTAGTCCGGCTTAACTGACTCGCTCAGCTGCATAACTTCACTGAGAAGATAATCTGGTGTCTTAACCAGATTTTGAATAGTTTCTGTGTGAGGGGCTAAAAAGTGCTGACACTTCATGGAGCCTGGGTAATCAAAGCTACCAGGTAATGCTGCCCTAATTCCTGCTTTATAAACAACTGCAAATTTGTATTTATTTTTATTTTAGTGTGAATTTAAGTTTAATGTTGAATACGTTAATAGTGTAGGACACAGTGTAGCATTTTATAATAATGGTGTATCCTCATTTTAGTTTTTTCGTAGTTAGCCTGAGGGCCAATCAGCATCTCTACTATATTCTGGGGTAAGGCCGCCCTGGTGGTAACATTGGCAAAGCAATATTTCCCCTGGTTGATGTGGGGGTACAAAGTGCTGCAACCTCACGGAGTCTGGGTAATTGAGGATACTCAGTGCCAGAATAAGCAACCATGGTTTTTGGGATTGTGGGAATTTACTGGAAGAAGTTGATGTAGGTTTATCAAGTTCTGAACGTCTAACAGCCTTTTGAAGTAATTTTAGTAGTTTTTTTGCCAGGGTTAGGGTGAGTACCCAACTAAGATACTCTTGTAGAGAGTACTATGATATATATGAGTACAAGTAATGAATACTGATAGGTCTCTAGTAATGAGTATAAGTACTATTTAAAGTACTTGCAATCTTTGTATGAGTACTTTTGACATTCAAATGCCAGTGTAGGCCATTGGTGTTATGGTCAGTCTTATTTAAGTGATCTAGACCCCTCATTAAACAGTATCCATGACAACCCAGCTCTCTTATGCAATGGGGTATCATACATACAAAAACGAGTCATTGGATTGAAGATCAGAACATGATATTATAAAGATGAAATACATATGAAGTACTTCCAAAGTACTTATGAATGTTTAACAAGTATGATAACTATAAGTAAAATTACAATTAACTAGTACTTTATGAAAAATTGGTACTCAAATGCGAACAAGTACGAGCAGCAAGTATTCAGGCCGTAAAACTGCTTTGTTCTAAGCAACCCTCTCCCAGCATTATGTTAGGTAATTAAAATTTAGTTCCTTTAAATATAGGATTGTTTACACCCATTTTCGCTGTTTACAGACACCGCCTTGAATGTTGAAAACTTCATGAACAGGAGAAGATACCGTTCTGAGAGACGACTGTGTCAAGTAAGTCCTGAAAAAGGAAACTTACAGATAGCGTTATAACTAAAACAATAGAAAGAACTGTTCTATACATACTCCTGCTCACATGTGATGTGATTCCAGCAAATGGGTGCACATCGCCACAAATCAGTGTTTGGTCTGTACAAATGTAGTTCTAAACTGTTTAACGTGCTTAGATGAAAAAAATGCAAAGATTTGTTGTTAGAATATTCAGCATGGTCCGTGGTATATAAAATATATTTTTCTTAAATGTCCCGTTATAACTACTTATTTAATAAAAAAATTCAGGAGGGGACAGCAAGAGGGAGCATTGACTATTTTAGGTTATTGTACGATTTCTAAGCGAAATGTATCAATGAAGGACACATTTTAAAATTATATATAAATGTAACTGTCAGTTATTTGAAATGGAAAATATAACATAAAACACTAGTGCAAAACAATTTTTTATAAAGACAACTCCTGTACGTACGTTAATTTTATAGAATTGCCTTTATCAAAAAGTAATAAAAATCATCAATTATTCCTGTTATGTGATGGGATGGCAGCATCATGTTGAGAAACCATGAACTGGAAGGTGTTGGCATGGTGTTTCCCCATAACTTTCGTGAACTTGGAATTAAATCCCTCAACATGGTTGTTTTTTCATTTGTCATTTTCTGTGTAGATATTCTACATGTCCATGGAGATCTTTGAATCGCGTCTCCACAAAGTAGTAAAGTCCTCGATAAAAGTGATCAGTTGTGGACATTCCTCAGTGGGACACACTTAATCAAAGCTGTCCTCCCTCATAGACACAGGCTGGATGGAGATGAAATAATTAATGCTCCCTTATCTTGCTATGTTGTGAAATGGAGAAATACATTAGTAGCTGTGACAATAGTAGCTGTGACGGGACTAATTCAACTGGTGAACTTAATTATTAGTTATAATGGGAAGTAGTTATAATGGGAAGTAGCTATAATGGGAAGTAGCTATAATGGGAAGTAGCTATAATGGGAAGACACCACTTGATGCAAAATGTCACAGACAAATATAGAGAAGTTTGTCATTTAGACCCATTAGATTATATACACAACACTAGACACGGGGGTCAAATACATTTGCATATTAAAGTATTTATTTAAATACTTAAACAAGTATTTATAGTTGTATTTGTATTTGATGTTTAGGAATTAAAAGTATTTGTATTTAAATATTTTCCTAAAGTATTTTACATTTTCAAATACTTTCAAATACCTTTTAAAAATTCAAGTACATTGTCAGTATCAACATTTTTTTTTTAATCACGTAATGCATGCCAAATTGACTACTTCACTGCAATGTCACCCAACCGTGCTAATTACTGAAGAAGACACTTGACAGCACTGTGACCACAAATTTTGTCAATACCCCTTTGTTCTTTAATCTGGCACCAAGCTATTTTGGTCTCCAGGCTGTCTTTCAATTTGAGCTGTCACACTTCCTCACAAGATCCTAGCATGCATTGTCTCTTCTGAAGGCAACAGAGGCATTTTATTATGGACCTCCTGGCTTAACTTAACAAACAAGATATTATGGCCTTTACTCAGGGTTGTTTGATTTAAATCATTTGATTTAAATCATGATTTAAATCACTCAAATTGATTTAAATGACTCCAATTAAAAAAAAATATATGTTATTTATTGCTGAGTTATATGAATCTGCTTGGCTGGGTAGAATGTTTTGTCTGCCTCATGCATCTGTATGTCTAAGTATATTACACCCACATCCATAAAAGATGATTGGTCAAGGGAGATAAATTTGAATGAACAGGAAGCATGGCATCATAAAAAAGCCCTCTATAGGCAACTGTTATACAATACAAGCAGATTTAAGCTGATGGGGAGTAAGAATCCTCCCCAGTTGAAACATCTCCTCAGCTGGAGCCTATGGGAGGGGGTATTGATGAACAAAGGCTACCAGGGTCAGTAGGCAATTGTAGCTCACAACAGTGCCATGGATTATGCAAAATAAGCAGATAAGGCAACCTGGGTCCCAGGCTGAGATCATCAGGAATTGCAATAGACACAGGCCAGAGGCAGAGTCTAATCAAAGCTGTAGGTTGGCATGAACTGTCTGTTGGATCACTGCTGCATTGTAGTGTTCTACAATTTCTTTGTGTTTATTCACAATGTCTGGAAGGAAAAATGACTGTGTGTGGTTTTATTTTGAGAGGACTGTGGTGCCATGAAAGACTGGGTGTAAAGCCAAATGTATGTTTGTCTTTCATTTCAGGATGCAATGAAGCTTCCAAATCTTGTGTTTAACAGGAAGCAAGTTTTCAATTTAGAAGCTCCAAGTTTATTTACAAATAAAAAAATTCAAATAAATCTGATTTAAATAAAAAAATCCGATTTAAATCAAATAAATCCGATTTGTTTTTTAAAACAGGATTTTTTCTCAACCTTGCCTTTACTAGACACAGTTAGTGAACAACAAATAAGAATAAGCATTTATGTCTATAGTATAATATGGATAAATAACCAGTCAAATAGCAGTCGTGTAAATAGTCGTGATGTTGTAAGGTTGACTTGTTCTATTTGTCGATATATGCCACTGTTTTATACTCGTAGGATTTGTAATCAATATAAACACGTGACTTCTGTGAAAGCGGCATTTTATCCTTAACTTAACTTTTATTATATTTTATTTTGCCTAACCAACAGAATAAAATATAATAAAAGTTATTTTAGAAATTTTACACTACATACCAAATTATAAAATCAATAATAACAACGTAAAGAGAACATTAAGGGAAGAACATTATATAATGTTATTCTCCTTTTATTTGTATACAATTCGTTATTTTATTTTTATTTTACATACTCGCATATTGAGTGACATATACATGAGTCAAGATAAATGGTTGGTCGGTCGGTCGGTCGGTCGGTCGGTCGGTCGGTCGGTCGGTCGGTCGGTCGGTCGGTCGGTCGGTCGGTCGGTCGGTCGGTCGGTCGGTCGGTCGGTCGGTCGGTCGGTCGGTCGGTCGGTCGGTCGGTCGGTCGGTCGGTCGGTCGGTCGGTCGGTCGGTCGGTCGGTCGGTCGGTCGGTGTAAAATGTATTTAAACACCGGATGATGTCACTTACATACTGGTAGTGTCTTCGTGTTATTTACCTCTGTTTTCAGGAGACCTAAACGTGATTTCAACAATGGAGACCCAAAATATACACGATGTCAATGCCGATATTCATGCCCCGGGAATTGCTCAGCTTCGTCGGTCAGACACCGACCAGGACCGGGCGCCTTCGTTCCGCGTGTGTCCACGTGTGTCCGTCGAGACTACATTCCCTCGCGCCCTCCTGGCGGGTCGTTTTATTGACGACACTAGCGTCCTACAAAGCACAGACTCGGAAAAAGAGCTGGCATCTATCTTGAAAGAAGGCAGTGTGCTACTGCTGGCCGAAGCAAATGTGCACAATACGGACGTTCGTGTTGATCGTCCAGACATAGAGAGTCCCTCAGCAAATAGCGTATCCGAGGAACAGTTGTCGGAAACGGACTTTGACGACGGAATTGTGCCGCTCGACTTGACAAGTCAGCGGAAGCAGCGGCGGGATAACGAGGCTGATACACGTGTCGAGGTGAAGTCAGAGACGGTCGAGACTGGAGACTCTATCAGTGGAGGGACGAGACGTTGGATGGCGGATGAAGAGAGCGTCCTGACAGAGATTAAAGTGGACGGTGTGACCCAGAGACAAGTCTGGACGAGAGCCGCAGTCGGAAGATCGGACGTAAAGGACAATGCAACCCAAACAACGCAT
The DNA here is from genome assembly GCA_025642075.2 of Ridgeia piscesae. Lineage (NCBI taxonomy): Eukaryota > Metazoa > Annelida > Polychaeta > Sabellida > Siboglinidae > Ridgeia > Ridgeia piscesae. The sequence goes on from JAODUO010001704.1 coordinate 68,160, forward strand.
CGGCTAGTATAGACCCGTTGAAGCCGAACACTTGCCCGGTGTGTGGAAAGTTGTTCCGGCAAAGCAGGTACCTGAAGCTCCACGAACGGATACACTCGGATGCCGAACGGAACAAACACAACAACAGTTCAGATGATCAGAAGCTGAACATCTGCACGGTGTGTGGAAAGTCGTTTAAGAACAGCAGATACCTGAAACTCCACGAGCGGATCCACTCCGACGCCGAACAAAGCAAATGCGCTGTTTGCAAGAAAGTCTTCGCCCATCCGGGCAGCCTGAAAATTCACAAACGCCTTCACTCGGGCGAAAAGCCGTTCACGTGTTCCATGTGCCCGAAGACGTTCACACAGCGTTATCACCTGATTGTTCACGAACGTGTACACACAGGAGAGAAGCCGTACGCCTGTACGCTGTGCGGGAAACTGTTCGCGCGATCCGGACACCTGCGCATCCACGTGCGCTCGCACACCGGAACGAAGCCGTACGCGTGCGCGCACTGCGAGAAGTCGTTCACGACGTCGTCGCACCTGAAGGTGCACGAGCGCACGCACACGGGCGACAAGCCGCACCTGTGTGGCACGTGCGGCAAGGGCTTCAAGGACTACGGCTCCCGCAACGACCACGAGCGCATCCACACCGGCGCCAAGCCGTTCTCTTGCGGCGCGTGCGGGCGCTCGTTCACCAAGTCGGGCAACCTGCGCATACACGAGCGCATCCACACGGGCGAACGGCCGTACGTCTGCGCCGTCTGCGCGAAGACGTTCAGGTCGAGTAGTCACCTGAAGGCGCACGAATGGAACCACACAGGCGCCAAGCCCTACTCGTGTCGCACGTGTGGCAAGGCGTTCAAACACCACACGACCCGCAAGAATCACGAGATGATCCACACCGGCGAGAAACCCTACCCGTGTACGACATGTGGCAAGTGCTTCAAGACGTCCAGCAATCTGACGGCCCACTACAGGGTACACACGCGGACGTAGTCGACTTTCTCTCCCCAGTGGAGGTTTATTCCGCAGTAACCATTTGGTATGATTGTGACGCGCTGTCTGTCTGTCTGCCTGTTTTAATATATTAATACAACGTGTATACATTCTTCGATCTGATTAGAACATCCGAGCTGAAGCGGACCTCCTCTCTTCACTCCGTTTTTAGCCATTGTCTTAGTTTCATTTCATGTGGCACCAAACTTCTTTAATTCCTCGACATGCTCCTCCGGCTGTTTTTGTATGTTTTTCTTTTTCCCTTCATTTTTCACTTTAAGCTTTGAGTTCCACTCCAGCTGTGTGTTTTTCTCTTAATTCAAAATGGTTATCTTTTGGCTGTTGTTGACCAATTGAAGTGTCCTATCTGTGACCATTTTCGTTTCTGAATTGTTGCCTGACCGATCATGTCTCCTTGTCCAGTGTATAACGTCTACAGGATGGTGTGTAATAAATATGTTCCAAATTGTGTATTTGGCGGAACATGGTTTGTAGTTTCGAAGATAGAACCCCGTAGCGTGTTAGAATGGTAAACAGAAACCCCAGGTTCAGAACAAAAGTTAGTGGTCATATCCATGATAATGGTGGTGATATCCATGTTCAACACAGCAGACGTCCTGTGTCAGTTCTGAGTAGAGGAACAGACAGCCCCCTCCAGCCTTATAAGAAAACTACCACAGGGAAAAAAAGATGTCTTGGAAGCATCCTTGTTCGCCAGGGGTCACTGCTGCTGATTACGTCAGTGACAGGCGGTAATACGCCTGGCTGATTTATTTGCCAAACGCTGAATTTAACTTCGGCCAAATACATCGTCCCTGATGAGCGCGATTGATGTTATATTTTAGTGATTTCAGCCACATGCTGGTCGTGCTGCGTGCAATGTTTGGTGTGTGTAAGGAAATATTCGAATACAAAACCGTTCAGCTGCTCATGTGATTGGGCGAACGAACAGGTCATTATACTAGAATTCCCGGAAAGGTTGTAATTGTCTTCATATTTTTCTCACGGCTAGTTCGAATTAGTCTCGTTTAACCGGCTCTTGCGTAACTTCACCGAAAAGATAGTCTGGGCACCTAGCGGGCTTATGAATGTTACCCATGTAAAGTGCTGCCGCCTCAAGGAGCCTGGGTACTCGAGACTAAACCTGCCATAATCCCTGCTTCATAAACAACTCAAATGTGTATTTGTTTGTGTGAATATAAGTTCAATTTTGAGTAGGTTTGTATAATTTAGTATTATATGAAAAAGGGTATTCTGATTGGATTTCTTATTTCAAATTCGGCCAGAGAGCCAAATCAGCGTCTTTACCCTCCTCTGGGGTCAGACCGCCCTCCAGGTAACATCGGCACACTCTAAAACTGCCAGGCGGAGTTGAGGGGCTAAAAAGTGCTGCCACTTCACGGAGTCTGGATAACCGAAGCTACGTTTGACTCGGCCCTGCGATGCGACGATGTTCAAAGTGTCGCGTCAGTTCCTGGTGTAACGTGGTCGTGTCAAGACGTTGTCATAATCAACGCATGTGTCCGTCGTCGTGACAGTTGATAGTGATGAGGTCTTACAGGCATCGATTGTAATTTGGACCTTTTTGTGTAGAGGGCGTCTCGCACGCGAAAACGAGGTTGAAGGCAGGAAGTCTATATTCTCCCATGTTAACATATAGGGCTGTTTTTGGTTGTAATACTCGAACTGTTCCCAAATAGCGTATTTCAATTATATTGTCCGAAGGATTATTACAAGCAGAAGCAATGGAACACTTTGCCGGTGACAATGATCACGGAAATCATGCATTTTAATCGATTATGATGGCATTAGCGGCAATTACTTGTGTTTGGCGATCTTGACTAATAATGGAGAATGCCGTTTTTCGCGCAGTACAAACTGTTTGGGGCAAACGCATACATATGTTATAATTGTGTGCATTTAGACAACTTCTCAGATATAAGTGATTATCGAAACCACAACGTACAAAGCAATGTAAAATGCAAATCCCATAAAATACACATACGGCCTAATATCGTGTCTATTATCTGCACTACGTTAATCGCTATGTCTATGATAGTGTGGTAAACTCGATATTAAATCGGACATTTAAGATAAGAAACGTATAACACAGATATTGATGACCTTATTTTCCTAGTATTCATCAGTCGGAAGCTACAACTGTCATCCATCGTTAGAATATTATTCTTGTGTCCAGTCCCCAATCAGCTCCAGTCGCGCGAAGTCACGCCATGTATCGTGACCCACTTACAGGCCCTATATAATTGTGTAGCAACGTTTTGCCTGAGGCATGCATGCGACATTTAATACTAGTTTCAATGTGTTCGCTGGTTTCCCTAGACATGTGAATTAATGTTTATTTGCTCAAGGCTACTGTTGTACACGCGATAATGATGTATTTGAGTAAATCTTTCAGCATCTACCTGTCCGTCACGTACGCATATTAGTTGTTTTATTATTAACATAATTTGGTTTAAATAATTCATTTCAATATATTTTCAAGTCATTCATTGTATTGAGTTATTTTTGACGTATGTTATACAGCGCCACGAAAGGTTAACGGCGAAATTGTTTAACATTTATTATTAAGTGGAAATCTGAACTCTAGTTCTTATGTTCTAAGAGAAAGAGCTTATGTTTCTCTCGTCCATCCTATTGCCGAATACTTCTGCATAGTAGTATATACACACTTACAACAAATATATAAATACCGTCGATATAATACAAAGAAGACCAGCCCGCTTTATACAAGACGATTACGATTGTAGGGAAACAATTGTAGTTAGATATTTAGGTCCACTCTTTAGCAGAGGAAGAAGAATCTCTATTTATTACTCATGTGAAAAATCGTCCACAATCAAACTGTTGTCCCGTCCTGGGTCAGTTTAGTACCAGCAGACTTACAAATGGAAACATATGAACCAAACCTAAGGAACATATAACATCTTTTTCTCTGCACTATAACTGTATGGAAGATTCTAGAAGCGTCACTGGTTAATGCAATGGATGTCCCAAAATTAAAGGAACTGCTATGCCGTACGTAATGCTAGGCATTAAACTATTAATATTTTAATGTGTTAATCATCTCCATTAAACTCAGTACTCTAGACTTGTAATTGTGGTGAACATCGCAGATACAAATTTATGCAAATTCAATTTTGTCAAACAAGTGGAAATTAGCCACTCGCCCGGTGTCTAGTGTTAGTCAATGGTTACGTATCTCTATTTATCAGGTTAGGGATGGGCGTTAAGATCGATCCATGTTAGTTTAAACATCCTCAACTGCTATGATTTTATAGTTCGACATCGCTCACTTCCACGGTTTGTGGAGACGATCTGTCAGGGGTTCTGTAGCGCAACGCAACGACTCATAGCTTACGAGGATGCCCAGGATTGCCAGAGCATTATAACGCCAAGTCCGCTGTCTAGGCCGTGGGAAAATTAAACATCAAAGGGGTTTGAAATTAACGCTGCTCGCTTCGGCATTCTTGCTAATAAATTTTGTTTTGAAACTAGATGTTTTGTTTAGCATTTGAACGTGTTGCGGGCGGAATGTTTTCAAATTGCTAACATTGTTCCGAGCTTAGTAAAGCAACCAACCACACATTGGCATGCAGTAAGCATACCATGTGTGTGCTGTAGTCACCAGAACGTAACATTAAGCGAAGAGGAATTAACTTAGGAGTTTAACAAGTTTTAGTTTGCATAATACAGCCAACCGCATGTTCAGTCAAGTAATCTGTCCGCGGTCATTTCCGCGTTGTAAAACGTAATCATTAGCTGATAGGACGTAGTCAGGGGCTTAATCTTCAAAAACACCATCATTGTTCAAATCGTTCTACAAGCACCAATTTCGGACCAGGGGTAGATATGACCATAACACGCCAATTTCTCGAGGGAGCCAAGCTGGGCTCCAGCTGTGGCGGCCATATTGGACAAATTGGAGATGGCCGCCTTCCGGAGTAGGCCGCTGTCATAACTTGAGAACCAAAAGTAGTACAACCACTTGGATGCGCAGGTGTCCGGATCGCGCGAATGACACCACTTTTTGGGGGTTTTGAGTATGGTGAGTCCATTTCTGGTGTTAATTTAATGTTTTGAAGTGAATTACATGTGGTAATGTCGCATTTAAGAACAGTTTTTAACGAAAATGTAACAAAATTGTATGTAAATGCCATCCATACGACCACTGATTACACATACAGGGTCATGCTTTATGATATCCAAGCTGATTCATGACCAATGTATTGCATTAATAAACAACAATTCAATATCTCAATATATGACTGTAACAGTTCTTTGCATTTCACATCTGGAGAAAGTTTCTAGAGAAAGCAATAACAAGCCAGCAGACAAAGTTGTAATTTTCATAGTATAGTGAAACTACGAACATGTCATCCACAGACACTAGTGATATAGATTAGACACTCTGCTGTCTTTGCTATTCGCAGAAAAACGAGGCGTTAGTGAATGCGACACAACAGCGATTTTCAACGCTTGAAATAAATATGAAATAATTCATACAGCTCAAAGCTCTGCCTTCCAGTATCAAGCTCAGTCGGCTAGATGATGGCTCGGGAGTTGCAGCAACCCTACACTCACATGGTGCTGTGTACCATAAGTCTTGTAGAATTTCTTGTAACAGTTGTAGGGTCAAACGTGTGCGTGACGGCTTGGACAAGCAGAGACAACAGCCAGATGGGATAAGTCCTAAAAAACTCAGGTCCACGTTTGGTCCTCGCACTGGCCCTAAAGATGTTCCAGCCAGACCCTCGTAGCATCTTTCCCAACATTAACTGGCATTTGTCATCGATATGCAACGCTCCCAGCTTCATAACAAACTTATCCTCGCCCCGGCTCTCAGGAAACTGCCACTGCAGCTGTTTCCATATGGCGTAGAGTGGTTGATCGGCGCCAAGGACTGAGGTCTGACCAGCTTTAATGAACTCTGTATTTTCTTTGACTATCTCCATGGTATGTTTCATCATAGACGGAGAGGCAGCCGTATCTGGAAATAAAGGGAGGATACAAATCTCTGCTTGGGGCTTGATGGACTCATCAGATCTGATCTGTGAGTTGAACCCTGCCCACGTGATCATATCGCCCTTCATCAGCTCACCCTTCTGCATCACTTCTGCAACATGTGATACACACGCTTCATCTTTGACTTTGGCACTGTGGACTAGATTGTTTGTTGGTCGGACATATCCATCGGCACTTTTGGGAACAAATACATCATCATTGTTTAACACAACAGGAGGAACAATAATGTATCTATCAGGTAGCTTGGGTTTTAACTTGGTATTGTGATCAAGTATGATTGGTGGTCGCCGAATGCCAGAGTGCTCCTTTGAGAGGTGATTAATCCCAGTAATGCAAGGTGCCTGTCTTGTTGCTGTCCACGTTGTCAACATCACGTGTGGTGAAGACAGAACGCCGCACTTTCGTTGGTAGAACCACCCCATCCTCCGCATGCCGCTTGCAGACGGCGTGAGCTACCAGTACTTTGACATCCATCACTCGGACATGTCCATCGGCACTTTTGGGAACAAATACATCATCATTGTTTAACACAACAGGAGGAACAATAATGTATCTATCAGGTAGCTTGGGTTTTGATTTGGTATTGTGATCAAGTATGATTGGTGGTCGCCGAATGCCAGAGTGCTCCTTTGAGAGGTGATTAATCACAGTAATGCAAGTTGCCCGTCTTGTTGCTGTCCAGGTTGTCAACATCACGTGTGGTGAAGACAGAACGCCGCACTTTCGTTGGTAGAACCACCCCATCCTCCGCATGCCGCATGCAGACGGCGTGAGCTACCAGTACTTTGACATCCATCACTCGGTCATATGAGACAAACAACCCAAGGTGATGCGCATTTTCTATTTGGTGCTTGAGTCTGGCGTCTCCATGCAGTTTGATACCATGGTATAATGGAAATGGTGTTTTACGATCCTTGCTGTGGCGGATTACGGTGTTATCTGAGGAAGATGCATACTTCACTGTGTTGAATATCAATAGTTGGGAAAGAGTGCCCTAGTACCCAGTGCAGCATCACTGCCAGATTGAACGCGACTAGAATGATCTATAGTGGACATAGGAACCTGAAGAACCACATTCACGAAACTCAAAACTGTCTCTTCTACAGGCGAACTGAGGCAATCAGGAGAGAAGGAACCACTAAATAGCTCTTGTTTCTTGAGGATTCTCTTTCTTAGAGCCATAGCAGCCCGGATCAATAAGAGAGCTTCATCTTGGTCGATATGTGAGGAATGATATGTTTGTGCTAGCACGGTGCCCACCATCACCTTGTGACTGACGAATACATCCGTCCCTTGAGCAAACTCAGTCCACTCAGCAAGATGATGGAGCAAATGATCTTTGAATCTAGTCGAATGCGGTTTTCTACCGGAACATGGACGTCCTATGTCTGACATCATCGTCTTGTATAGTTCTCGTTATGCAGATAACTTGAAGACCTCAGTACGAGAATCATCAACATATATATATAATCAATTCTTCAATTTTTTTATGAGTAATACGTAATTTAAAAGTGCTACGATTTAATTGCAAATTAATTTTATATTTTATATATATATATATATATATATATATATATATATATATATATATATATATATATATATATATATTACATTTATTTTAAATTAGTATTTGTTATTGTATACATAATTTTATATCTTTTTATGTATTTTTAAAAAATATGTTGTGAAGCGCCACGAACGATTGTGGATGGGATATCCAAAATATATATTATATTATATCTTATATTTATATATATTATTATATTTTATTATTTTCCTTAAAAACCCCAATGGGTAAATGGTTTTTTTTTTTAATTATATATATATATATATATATATATATATACATACACATATATATATATATACATGTAATGCCCTCCCCAATTATATATATATATATATATATATATATATATATATATATATATATATATATATATATATATAGGTATGTTAAGCGGGAAATAAAATTAGGCAGAAATTATGTTTATTAATGGCGCCACCAATAAGAATCAGCCATAACGATGATGACTAATGACTAAGTACATATAGGATATAAAACAATTAACCTCTTGCTAAAATGTTAGTTACCAGCCACGTTAGTAAATATGAAAGCAAAATATTTAAAATTAAAACCTTTGGATCGAAATGGCTTGAAAACAAGATGGGTTACGTTGAGATCTGTCACGTGATCGCGCCATTCTTACTTATTGGCCACGTAACCGCCGACCATCGTGTTATAAAAGAAAACCTAGCACACACCAGCGGACTCGTCATTACATACGCCTACGTTTTATAAAGAACAACGCAGCTATCTTTTTGTGTACACCAACTTGTCCCACTAAAACAATTAACATAGTGCATAACAATTCCAAGAAGTCTGGAGGTTATGACAACATTGACCCAAACATTATTCAACATGCTATTCCACAAATTGCAAATCAACAAACTCACATATTCAACAGTTAATTTACTATGGGTATTGTTCCCGAAAAGTTATAGATAGCTAAGGTTATTCCATTATACAAATGTGAAAACCCTGAACTGTTTGCAAATTACAGACTTTTTTTATTCTTCCATGTCCATAAAAATACTAGAGAGCCTCATTTACAATAGGCTTCATATTTGTTTTAGATGAATGTAACATAATATAAACATATGGATTTAGGGAAAATTACTCTACTTATGACAATGATTGACTTGGTTGATAAAATATCAAGCAATATTGACAACAAAGATCATAATATAGGCATATATTTTGTTTTTATCTCAGAAAGACTTTTGACACAACAGATCATAACATCTTATTATAAAACTGCAGTGCTATGGTATAAGAGGCATAGTTTGTGAATGGTTCAAAAGTTACCTTATCGATAGAGCATAGTATATATTGTATAACAAAGCAGATTCGGATTGTATTAAAATAACTTGTGGGATTCATACTAGGCCCATTACGTTTTCTCATGTATTTAAACGATATTGTAAATGTATCAAACATTCTAAAGCCAATTATGTTTGCAGATAACACTATTTTGTTCCATGCTCACACACATTTACACACACTAATTGAAGAGGTTAATATTGAACTACAAAAAACGCAGTATGGTTTAATACTAACAAATTTACATTAAACGTAAACAAAATCAAATGTCATAATATTTACACCAAAAGGGAAAATGCTGAAATAACAATAAATAGAAACATAATAGAACAAGTCAAGTTTACAAAATGTCTAGGAGTACACATAGATGAACATTTGAGCTGGACAATCCATATTAATAATTTATCCAAACAAATTGCACGATATGTAGGAATGCTAAGAAAAATTCTCCCATTGTACACCATGAAGACTTTGTACTATTCATTAATAATATCTCCTCTGCAATACTGTGTTATGTTATGGTCGAATACATAAACAATTCATTTCAAAATTTAAGTTACTACAGATTAGAGCAATAAAGTTAATACAAAATGCGGATTCTGTATTTTCAAAATTAAAAGTGTTGATCTATATAAATATCAACTAGGGATTTTTATGTATAAATCCATTAATATGCAACTCCGAGATAGCTTGACTTCTATGCTTAGGCGAACAGAAAAAGTCCTTAGCCACACTTTTATAAACTACAATGGGTATTACATTCAACACATAACAACAAACAACATAAAGTTTATAATAATTTATTCTGAACCTGTCTTCTGAAGTGCACTATCTTAACAGTTAAGAGAGCTTAAAACAATAAAATAATATAAAAGAATGCTAAAGGAGTTATTACTGACGGGACATGAAACTTAGATATTTTAAAGGATTGTGTACTTTAGTATTCATCATAAATATTATTTATTTGTATTATTATTTTGTTTAATTTTTTGACTTATTTAGGTAATTAGCATTATTAATGATTAACTGTTATTACTTTAATTTACTCTCAATGATATTTTATTAAGAATCTGTTTTGTGGTCACAAACTTCACATATGATTTTGTATTGGTTAAGTATGTAGGAATATGTGATTAATTTATGCCACTAGTGTTAGAAAATAGTAGGAGTACACTAAAAGTGTATATTTAACTAGTCGTCTAAAAGATTTGTTGTAAGTATTGTATAAATTAATTGCAATTACGAAATCTTATTTGCTTTACCATTATATATTTATTTACTGTTTATATAACAACGAAAATGTCTCTAAATTATTATGTTCTGCTGGTCTTCGTTATAAGCCATTAAGGGTTTCTAGAGGATCGCCACGGTTACATTTTCTTGTATTTATTTGTATGCTTGTACATTGTTGTGTCTGTTGTGGCCGGAATAAAGTTCATTCATTCATTCATATTATAACATTGCGCATGCACAATGATATGTAGGTGACGTACGTGAGGAACAAGACCCAAATGGGCAATGTGCCGACCGTGATCATGACATTTGACCTTAATGTTTACCTATTACCTTGACGTTTGACTATGTCCAACTGCGTAGTTGATGACATCTACTTCAGGGGCGAAACATGACCTTTGACTATTTTTGGACTTAGCTTAAATATAAGACACGAATTTTGGTTATTAGGTTATAACCGATCCTTCAGTATAGGAATACATGCACTAAATGCAGACCTATTTCATTGCTACCACAATTTTCGAAAATTCTAAAAAGAATATTTAATTCTCGCTTAGATAGTTTTACTACTAAACATAAATTGCTAAGCCGAAGTAAATACGGATTTCGTTCAGATATGTCAACATATCATGCATTAGTAGATTTTGTTAGATGCAGAAAAGTATGCTGTAGGTGTCTTCGTAGATTTTTTAAAAGCATTCGACACGGTTGATCAAAAATTATTATTTAAAAAATGGAATGTCTTGGTATCCGCGGTGTTGCGTGTAAATGGCTAACTAGTTTTCTAGCCAACAGAAACAATTTGTGTCAATTGATACTTGCAAGTCTGATGTACGCAATATATCGTGTGGTGTGCCCCAAGGTTCGATCTTAGGACCCAAGCTATAGAATATGTACGTGAATGATATGTGCAACATATATCTAAACTTGTAAAATATATACTCTTTGCTGATGATAAGAAATGTATTTGTGCTGATAGTGATATCGGAAAATTAAGTGACATGTGTAATGTACTGGACAAGTGCGTGCGTGCGTGCGTGCGTGCGTGGTGTGTGTGTGTGTGTGTGTGTGTGTGTGTGTGTGTGTGTGTGTGTGTGTGTGTGTGTGTGTGTGTGTGTGTATGTGTGGCGTGTTTCCCCCGAGTCATTTCACACGATGCAACATACACTTGCTTAGTCTTTCAAGTAATCGAACACGACAATGACATTTAGTTGTAAAGAATGCCTTAGATTTGATCTCTAAATGAAATTACATAACATAAGCATTATTAATTTTATGACTCATAGCGAATGTGAAAGAATTTTTTTAGTACTTTCTCGTCATGCACATGCACGTTTCGTTGATTTGCCGGTATCGTTTACATCAACGCTATATAATTCCTTCAATGTATATGAACGTAGTCTGATACAATGTGCGTGAATAATTGCTCAAATATGTGAAACCTTGCGAACGTATCAATCTAACCACGACTAACTAAACGTCTAACACAATGATGTCATAGAAAGTACGAAGACGAAAACAATGGTGCCAAACGTTACCATAGCGACCCTGTCAGAGCCACTAGTTACTTTAGGACATCTATTCTTCCACCATTTCTGTACAATCTTCAGAATCTTCCGGGAAGTTAGCAATTTAGTCAAAGCCTTATTGATGTCACCCCTCAAAGGGTGTCCTTTCTTAAGCGCCCATACGGTAGGCGATGGGAAAATGTTACCGACCATGGCAAGATCGCAAGGTGGATTGTTGACAACATACAAGGCAGGCCAATTTTCCCAGCAGACGGCATACGCTTCGTCCGAGGCTCGCAGTTGTTCCGGTGTTAAGACTGAGGTAGTCCTTCTGGTTTTTGAGTCGTTCTAGGAGCAACAATACATAACACGTTACCGTTACCTTTGTGAAAACGCATCTTTTAAACAAACGAATTACTTATATTATATTTTATTATTACTCTTATTTACTTGTGCTTTCATCAATAAATACCTTTATTTTATGTTACTAGATTAAAACTTATATGCTCAATCATCGCCTGTATGTTATTGCATTTAAATTAATAAACAAATGTTAGTATAATTATTGTATTATTATTATATTTGCGCAGTTAATCATCAACAAACTCAAAGTCAATTTTACGAAGCCTGCACAATATATCCAGAAACAAATTTCGCTTTAAAAAAACCTATATTACATTTCAATTGCAAGTGTAAATTATTGTGCTTATACTCGTAAAGGTTTTCCTTTACAACCTAAATAGTCGGAAACGGTATAGAACATCACCATCGGCGCGGTTTTAGACATTCTTTATATTCCTTTCCAAAACCATGTTTTCCCATCACGTTACTTCGTCTACATCACATAACTTCCTTTCTATACTGGCCACAGTTGATTTCGTTTAACCTCCACTGACTCCACAAAGTAACATTACTAACCTGGTAGACTTCCCAAATCATCCTAGCAACTGGGTGTGGGCTCAATTTGAAGAATTTCCAAGAACTGGAGAAACGACGTATGGAGAAATGAATGTTGGGCACTTTAGTAAGTTCCTCCAGGCTCGTTATGTGGCCGTCGCCGATTGTCTTCTTAAAGAGGAATGTCATGGTGTAGTACATTATTGAGCAGGTTGCGTCCACCACGTCTTCGCGCGCCTTTACTGGTGATAGTAATGTGGCCGCGAGGTCAGCACGCTGTGACGGTACAGAAACAGAAGAACACTGTTCGACTCCAGGCACATCATTTATTTTGCTGATAAAGTTAAATGCGGAAACAATTTCATTCAAACGAAATGATTATAAACAATGTTTCTCTGTATGCGTATATGTTGCAACAACACATCGGTCAATGTTGCATGTATATTGCATGTGATCTAGGTGGTCCGTCGAGAGGTTCGTTGTTTTACACTTGTTCCAAATTCATCCTGCTGGTTGGAGCACCCAATATGTTAAACAGGTTTTACGTGGATTTCTGGCAGCGAGAGAGAGAGAGAGGGGAGGGAAGGAAGGAGGGAGAGAGGGAGGGAGGGAGGGAGGGAGGGAGGGAGGGAGGGAGGGAGAGAGGAGTGAGAGACAGAGAGAGACAGAGAGACAGAGAGACAGAGAGACAGAGAGATAGAGAGACGAGAGACGAGAGAGAGAGAGAGAGAGAGGAGAGAGAGAGAGAGAGAGAGAGAGAGAGAGAGAGAGAGAGAGAGAGAGAGAGAGAGAAGAGAGAGCAGAGAGAGAAGAGAGGAAAGAGAGAGAGGAGAGAGCGAGAGAGAGAGCAAGAGAGAGAGCAGAAGAGAGAGAAGAGAGAGAGAGAGAGAGAGAGAGAGAGAGAGAGAGAGAGAAGAAGAGAGAGAGAGCGAGAGCGAGAGCGAGAGAGAATGAATTAAATGTGCAGCTTTTCAGTAGGTCTGTATAAACATACACTAACAGGAAACCAATTAGTTAAAAAAAATCCTTAAATAAGTTAAATAAGCACAGTTGAATTAAATAAATACTCAAACTGACTGTGAAGACAGACCAAACCAATAAGTCTTCTGACAGTGTTTTATGAACACCACGACATTAACGAGGTTTTGTAGCGATTTGTGTTCGCCATTACGGGTAGTTGAAAAGAAATATGAATATATATCTGGATATGTAGCTAGGTGTACCGTCGCCGTTTCACTTTCATGTTGTCATTGACGTCATCATGAGGAAGTCGATGAAAAGTGCTAAGTTTGTTGGATTACATATAAACTACGAGAAGACAAAACAACGACAAGTCTGATGCTCACCCTGTGGTCGGTCAGGAGTTGCAGTGCGTTGATAACTTCCCCTACCTCGGAAGGTACATCTCGTGGAATGTCACGTCGAAGTAGACATACGAGTGACGCTAGGCAAAACACTAGCAGAATTCCAAAGACAAAGCTTCCTATGATCCAATGTCGCCATCAAAACTACATAACACTACTTCTATACATGTCAATCGTAATGCAAACAGCGATATATGCCCATGAATCGTAGAAAAATAGAAAGAAGATATAAGCAATAGACTAATTCCACCTTCATATTAAGCTTCTCTTGGAAAAAACATTACCAATGAAGATGTTATGAGGAGGACATATATGATTAGCTGATATGACATTGTTAAATTTCAAAAATGGAAAGTAGCCTGATATGTTCTACGTTTACCACGAGCCCGAATATCACTTGTAGCGACGTATTGGAGGTGGCAACAGAATGAACATTTAACGAAGATCTGGCAGAAATATAAACTATCTGGAATGTTGCTAAAGAAATTGCGAAATATCACTCTAGATGAAAAAAAGTATCAAATTGAACAGGAGGAACCAAGTAAGTTTATAGCACATTAGGAATAAGTCACGTCACGTATAATGCATGCCATTAAAACGTGAGCGTGACTCAATCAGGCAAGGCTACAGAGACACAGTTGTGTGCCTGTGTGCGGCACTGAGAGCAACGAAGATAAAGCAGCATTGACCGAGTTTGTCTCAGATGAAGACGACTGTGTCAAGTTTGTGATGAGGAAACCTCTTGGGCCTGAGGATGGGGAGTTTGCCTGCTGCGTTGGGCCGGGCATCAGAAGGAACATCCGGAGACATGAATACTCTAGAAAACAATTTCGAGATGGAATTGCTTAATGACGATAGAGACGAGAAGACTGATGTGTCTTATGAGGAAAGTGACAAAGGAGAAGTTGATAAGGACATATACAAGTAGTCAGAACTGTCAGATCAGGAAAGAGGTGAAGGAGTGTTTCATGAGAATGCAGAGATTCGGGATACTGCTGATCGTCAATAAGTCGGGTGACAGGCAGGCAGGCAGGCAGGCAGGCAGGCAGGCAGGCAGGCAGGCAGGCAGGCAGGCAGGCAGGCAGGCAGGCAGGCAGGCAGGCAGGCAGGCAGGCAGGCAGGCAGGCAGGCAGGCAGGCAGGCAGGCAGGCAGGCAGGCAGGCAGGCAGGCAGGCAGGCAGGCAGGCAGGCAGGCAGGCAGGCAGGCAGGCAGGCAGGCAGGCAGGCAGGCAGGCAGGCAGGCAGGCAGGCGGGGGCAGGCAGGCAGGCAGGCAGGCAGGCAGGCAGGCAGGCAGGCAGGCAGGCAGGCAGGCAGGCAGGCAGGCAGGCAGGCAGGCAGGCAGGCAGGCAGGCAGGCAGGCAGGCAGGCAGGCAGGCAGGCAGGCAGGCAGGCAGGCAGGCAGGCAGACCTATATATTATATAAGTAGAGTCAGACACACACACACACACCACACGCACGCACGCACACGCACGTACACACACACACGCACACCACACACACACACACACACACACACACACACACACACACACACACACTCACATATACTAAGTCATTGAAATAATAAAGCCACTGTTAAGTTCTTATGTGGTGTAGCATGCAATGGTCAGGATTGCCTAAAACCGTTTACATGCATTATTTAGTAATTGTCAACACATGGACACGTTATAGTAGAAGGTCACCTCATATACCAATTCACCGATCATGCCGTTCCATTTACCGCCGACGTAGTTGCCAAATTTACCATCAGGCACGATGGCGATGGTGTAGTTGAAGTTGACCATTTCTCCTACATGGTTCAACAAGTCCACTGTAAACCCTTTGTACTTTTCATTGCCATCGGCATCCTTGTATGTATACAAGAATGGCCTCCCCTGCAAAAGATATTCAATGCATAAATAACTCAACACTGCAGATTCACATTTTGCAGCCGGATGATGATTGAGCAAATTTAAGTATGCTTTATGACGCGCTACCGGGGTAATATGCCCGGCTTTAGCGATCGACGTAGCCGGTTACGGCGAAGACACACCAAACAAAGGGACACATTTGATTAGCACCCGTTTTGCTGAGAGATTGTTGTAAAACCTGGGATTTATTTAATATAACCATTGATTATGGTGATTCCGATTATTCCAAGTTGCTATTCCTATTCCACCCACACAATTACCAGCTTGCAACTGTTGTTATCATAATTTTTTTTTAATATCACACAATAAATAATAACTGGAAAAGGGACTGCCACATAATCAAAGTAGAAAAGAAAATATCTACAACCTACGGAATTCTAGATACACTTAAGCATTGTTTACAACAGCATATATTAAAGACAATATGCAATAATTATTATCACATATTACCCTATACAAATTATGGCGTACTGGCTTGAGAAACCTAGCGCAACACATATTCATACTTCAGAGAAAAAAAAAACGGTTAGAATAATCTCGCTAAGTAAATTGGACGAACACACTGATACTCTTGATAAAGAACTGAAATTGTTAAAGTTCAAAGACATCTACCACTTGCAAGTACTTAAATTTAATCATAAATAATAAACAAACAAGTACCAAAATATTGTTATAATATACCTTACACTAAGATTTCTGAAATAATATATTAATATGGCACTAGAGACAAGAATCGCCTATAATATAGTTTTCTCAAACAAATGTATCAGATAAAGCATGATTAGATGTGTTGACGATAGCCGCCTGAAGGATATTACTGACAAAGTCCGGCCTCCTAGTCTAAAAGGTTTCTCCAGTTAAATAAAACAATATTTCCTTGGGTTTATGGATTTAACTGTTCTATACAACAAATTGTTACATCTGCCGAAGTTTATTTGGATTTCGTGTAATTAGTTCCATAATGTTGTGCTAATTCACTTATATGGATTCCCAATTGTTATAACAATCATTATGTTTATTAATATATTACAGAAAATGCACAAATACACACATTCTGTTTCAAAAATTGGATTTGATAAGCATTATGCATGGTGTCGGGCGTAGGGGGTGTCGGGCGTACATTTTTTGTATATATCCGACACCACTAATTCCGGCTAACTGTTACAAAATAAAACTAAATATTGTACTGTTTTATTAAAACACGTATAATTAACATTGCATCTCAGTTAGTATAATATTACAACAATCCTGCGGCTTTTGAGATAAAAAATGTACCTTTTTTGGTGTGGGACATAGGTGAGGTACATCCTTATTATCACCTTAATTAATAGTCAATTTAAAATGCACGTCCATTTTTTATATTACATAAATTAACAAAGCACATATATGGTATTATAATGTATGAAGATGAATACCCTGATTAGTAGTGTTCGAGTAGATATAGTGATAGATTGTTTGGTGGAAATAATTGTGAAATATTTTCGATATTGTTTTCCTATATTTAGTTGCATAATAAATTATAACATAATGTATACTAAAAATAAATTAATGTGATACCTGCAACTAGGGAATATTACCTTTCATATGACATTTGCCCGAATTGAAGCAATTTAAAAAATGACATGTTGCTTTACATGAGGGCGGGATTGCTCATAATTTACTATGGTTTGCTATGTCTGAGTACGGATTTACTATGGTGAAAGCATGGTAAAATATAATATACTACGATTTGCTATAGTTTACTATGTTTTACCATAGTAAACTATAGTATTTTTACCAGGGCTATCAGCACATCCTTCAGTATATCATGTGTAGTCACCATTTCTGAAAAGCCATAAACGCTACGGATTTTCATTGGCCAGTTTATGTTTGCCGCTGAGCAAATAGCTCACGTTCAGACTTTCGCCTCGCTAGGCGGAAAATATTAAACACGATAGATATTTTGCTCAACGCCTCGCGTGGCACTTTCCTCAAGAAAACTGCAGCGCACGAGAGCTATCAGTTCAGCAAACAGGCACGCGTGGCTGTGAGCTCAGCTGATAGCTCTCGTGTGCGCCGGGCTTAAGCTTGATTATACCAGTGTTTTATTATCAGTATTGGTTTTATTATTAATTTTAAACTTCACGTGTTTTTATTATTGCAGAGGTGGCTTCCATGTTAGCAACATATTCAATGTCTTAGTGGCAGTCTCTCTGACCATTAATGTTTAGTTACTTATATGTATATTGATTGTGTTAGAATGATCAACATCAATGAGTCTGAGTCTAGATAAGATAACATCAGCTTTATTGCCATTTGATTTCATTTGAGTTACATTGGAATGCACTGTAATGTTGCACCGACGTACAAGTAACGTCACACGACAAAGCGCTCACATGCACCAAACAAGTATGATAATGTATACTACTACTTTGAATTAATTAAAATAAATAAATAAATAAGAGCAATCGCATACAATAGGTCCGTTCTTTAAAACATAATAGTTGTTGACATGATCTAGTATCAATATAAAATACAAAGATGTAAAATGTGGAATAAAACAATATATAATAAATTATGTTAAGATATACACACTAAAACTAAAAACACATTGAAAGTTGATTATGTTTGCACCACAGACAGGAGAAACATTACTTCTGTTTTGACAGAGCTTGTACGGCTAGGGGGGAAACGTTGCTACTAAACCTGTTGGTCCTGGTTTTGATGGAAGACAAAATGGAAGGGGATCAAATAGGTCATTGGCTGGATGGGATGAATCATGAGAGTTGAGACTGGCTCTTCCTAACAGGCGCTGCTGATACAATGATTCAAGACTGGGGAGGTCTTTGCCGATTATTCTGAAAGCAGGCTTTACAACTCTGTTCAATCTTAGCTTTTCCTTCACTGTGATAGATCCAAACCATACTGTGATTGAAAATGTCAGGACACTCGATTACAGCTCTGTAAAAGCTGACCATGCTGCGCCTTATTGACAATAATTTAAGATTATTAGAGATCATAGAACCAGAAATTTGACATTTTGGACGATTTCAACTGTCCTGCCATCGATCAAAAAAGGCGAGAGGAGAGATTTATTTCTCCTAAAATCCACGATAAATTCTTTTGTTTTGTTTACATTGAGCTCCAGATTATTTTCGCTGCACCAACTGATAAGTTTGTTCATCTGATCACGATACTCAGACTCATCAGTGTTGGTAATAAGCCGTATCACTGTAGTACAATCAGCAAATTAAAGTATTTGGGTACTTTCATGACAAGATACACAATCATACGTAAACAGAGAGTATAGCATCGGTGCAGAGCATAGGTGACAGAACACAACACTGAGGCGTACCATTAGACAAAGTAAGTAATGGCGATAAGTTGCCACCTATTTTCACTCCCTGTTCAATAGAAAATCGAGGATCCATAGACACATGGATTGTGGGACACCGACATTCTGTATCTTCTCAAACAGTTTTGAGGGGATAATTGTATTAAAAGCAGAGTTATAATCAACAACGAGGACCCTATCGTATGCATCTGGATTGTCTAGATGTTTGAGAAGATAAAACAATCCTAGTGAGACAGCGTCGTCAACAAATCTATTTTCTCGATATGCAAACTAAAATCGGCGAAGCAATGGATGGATAATTGATTTCAGAAACTGGAAGCCCTCTAATGTCTTCATGACTACAGAGGTCAAGGCAATAGGCCTGTAATCGGTTAAACAAAAACGCTGTAGATTTCTTGGGAACTGGGATGATAGTTAACTTTTTCAAGCAATGGTGGATTTTATATTGGGAAAGAGACATATGTATGTGAAAACATCTGAAAGCTGGCTGGCACACTGTTTAAGTAAACAAGGAGAGATATTACCCGGGCCAGCAGCTTTCTTGCTGTTTAAATGTTGAAACATACGTTTTACAACATATTCGTCAACTGTGAAAGGAGGGAGGAGGAGGAGGGAGGTTCGTCACAATGAAACCCTGCGACAGAGGAAAGGGGAAGAGTGTTCTGCCTTATCAAAGCTGCTGTAAAAGTCATTCAGTTTATCGGGAAGAGTAGTTTCGGTAGTGGTAGTAATCGTTGGAGACGGCTTATAGTTGATTATGGCCTTCAGACCCTGCCAGATGTTCTTAGAGTTGTTGGTGGTGAGATTCTCCTCAAGCTTGTCCCAGTATTTGTCCTTACCGGTCTTGATGGCCTTTTCCGCTTCATATCTCGCGTTCTTGTATTTGTCACTGTCTTTGTACGAATCCTGTTTCGCCTGTAGCTTGTATTTGATATACGTATTAAACCAAGGTTTTTCGTTGAGGTAGCTTGTTATTGTTTTCGTTGGAATGCACAGGCCTTCGCAGAAGGTGGTGTAATCACTGACTATGTCTGTGTATTCGTGAATGTCGGTTGTGGCCTCTTTAAACACTCCCCAATCAGTTCATTAAAAGCAGCCGCGAAGTGTCTCCACCGCATTCACTGACCACTGTTTCACAGTTTTGACGGTTGGTTTAGCACGCTGCAATTGTTGTTTGTAAGTCGGCACAAGGTAAACCATGGCATGGTCCGAGCGGCGCGCAAGGGATGGAACGATAGGCGCCTTTGATGGTTGTATAACAATGGTCAAGAGTTCTACCATCCCTAGTTGCACATGTGACTGCTATATAAACTTCGGCATCTCTTTCTTTGGATTGGCCTTATTGAAATCACCCGTCACAATAAGAAACGAATCTGGATGAGAATGTTCTGCCTGCGTGACAATGTCAGACAGTTGAATCATAGCGGCATCTGTGTTAGCTTCAGGGGGTATATCATAATTATGTTTGAAACCTTTCTGGGCAAGTAGAAATCCCGATAGATAATTTTGAGAGTTTCTATGTTAGCAGAGCAGGTATTTGACAAAATCTTGACATTGGTAGCCCAGCGATCATTTAGTAAAATGCAAACATCCCCTCCGCGGGCCTTTCCAGTGTCGTCGCGATACCGGTCACTTCTGTAGATGGTTAGTCCTGGTGGCTGCACGACGGAATCAGGAATGGTAGCGTCAAGCTATGTGAAGCAGAATGCAGAGCAATCTTAGTAGTCTCTTTAAGTTGGTAGATTGCACAGAAACCCGTCGGTCTTGTTGCGTAGAGAGCGAAAGTTCGACAGAAACATAGATGGTAGTGGAGGACGTAAATTACGACGGATTACAGGACTCCAAGTCTTCTACACCACAGAAGACGTGTATGTGGACGCCATTTTCGGTCTAAATCAAAGCGTCTTCAATCACTATAGCATATAATGCCTTGTTGTTCTGCTTGGGGATGCTCCGATAACAGCAACAAATTTAAATTTTATGAATTCCCTTTTGATATGAAACGATTAGAAGCATGGGAAGGTAATGTTAATCGTGAGGGATGGAAATCAAAGCCAGGAATTTCGAAATTGTGCGAGGTAGGTGGCGACATAATTTTACGTAGCCGTAGGGCCTACTACTAGTACTAACTAGCAGTAATAATTTTTATAGTCATTCGAAATATCTTGTGTAAACAAACAATGTTTCCATACGATGCCTAAATGCCTATCGTTTATGTAAAGATATTAGCAATTTATAATTTGAAACTGGTTAGACTTAGAGTAAAGCACCTATAATTTTACAAGACTAGCAAGACCAAATACCCAAAATTGTATTATCAAGAAAACACACCAGCCCCGTCACGGTTGTGTATATCACCATCACGAATTATGGCGCAGTGAAGTGTGTATACTTATCGGTTTGCCTCGTTTTTAACTTTGTTACATGTTTATAGACGTTCATTGATTTGCTCTCTGTGACTGTTCATTGTACAATAAACATACTGATTGATTTATTATCGTGATTATGAATCAGAATGGGGTTGGTGGAAAATAAAACTTGTTTTTCTGTTTCGCTCTTTGGTTTTGATTCAGTGGCAAAGCCAAAGCCATAGATGAGGTACAGGAATGTATGTATAATGCAATGTTGCGAGTTTGATTAGTTTTATCATACAGCCCTTTACAGGAGAATTGGTTAATTTAACTACATGTCTCTTGTTAAGCAGTTCCTTTTAAATATTCAGCAGTTATTTAGGCGTCTTCTAAGACCTACTCAGACAATCTGTAAACAATAAATGTGTAAACGTAAAAATAATTTCATAGCATAATTTCAAATAGTCGCGTATATTTTATTTTATTCCAGGCACACTTTCAAATTACACCGTCTTGATGGGAAACATAAATTAAAACCGAATGCAGTCCCAATAGACCGAGGAGAACCGTGGTCATACCGGGGAGAACCGTGGTCATACCAGGGAGAATCGTGATAAACCGGCACGAAACCGGGGCGACACTGTAGCACATCCTTGACACTCCGGGGTGACAAAGTGTAAGGCCGTGTGACAGCGTGGCTACATCGGGATGATCCAGGGTTCAAACCTTGGCGACAAAGGCAATACTACTGTATATATGGAACTGAAATATTCAAATGAACCAAATATTCACGGATCACTCCGGAGCACCGGGACATTTTCAGCGGGGTACACCGTGGCTAGAACCGGGACAGTGGGACTTAGGCTTTAGGCTCACCTCCTAGCCCATTGCATTTGATTTTTTTTACTCGCGGTAATTTTCAATTGTTCGTAGTTTGTTTGGCAGGGTATGGGTGTGCTGTAACTGGTACTTGCTCCAGTTACGAAGAACACAATCGTAAAAACCTCCTCCAAGAACCACTGTCATTCAATTACAATAGGTAGCAAATTAATCGAAATCGTTATGTTAAACATAACATAGTGAACTTATAGAAATACTTAATTTGTAACAATTTAAGAAAATACTCACGCCGTTGTTACTTTCTTCGTAATTATGAATAGTTATTGCAATGTTAACAAATAATTACTGTTACTTTGTATTCTATCTTATAAAGCGTACTACGGTTACTATAAAATAAACTATGTGCTTCCATTTGAACAGTAACATGACGTCTGCTATGTCCATTCAACAGAAGAAGCAACTCACAAACCATGAAATGGTATTATACTGTATTATCTTTACAACACTGTTTTACTAAGCAATGCTATGATTATGATGTTGTTGAATATACATTAATTAATTCATTCAAATACTACCATTCATTCCGTACTACACATATTAAATTTTGGAATACACAGATATATTCACCCAAGTCAGTTTGATTATAAGAAGACAACTTATATTGATGAATGTGTGTCCTAAAATAAATTACTTGTAAATGTCTAGTAATTGTAGCATATTTTGAAATGTGCTTGCGCGTTACAGGTTTGACAGGGAATATTATTTATGACACTTGGAGATAGATTTGTTCCACGGTATTTATTGTTTGACTAGTACACCAGATCATCACACAGGGGAGTATATAACATGTACAACGTATACAAATGTACATGATGATAATTATGTATAATCTTTATTAAAAATGCTTGTTTAACAATAATATATGATCCCCATATTCATATATGCGTATGTATCTATATTTGCAAGTTCTGTTGACTCTACAATAAATGTTTTTATTTGAAGTGAACTGAATTGTATTATTTTATCAAAGCGATGTGTTAATGTTTCTCAAAATACGTAAACGAATAGTCATTGTAGATAAAAAGAGAAGTTATTTCTCTGTTATTTTCATTTTTTATCCAGGTTTACCTATAAAATACCACATTAATGTAAAATTCTTGAAATTTATAGCTAGAAAAGATGTGAACATTGCAAGTTATCCTTGTCAAGCAGATGCTTTGCAGATGTATGATATGTTTAAATTAATGTCAATGAGTGGACTGTATCTAAGCTGAGAAGGACAAGTCTCTAGACTGTACAATGCATGGCTTGTAGTGAGGTTCCAGCTTTACTGTTGTTACCTGTTCCTGATTTTTGGACCCGCGGCTACCGTTAAGAATATCACATTTCCGCATTGATGACATTATTCAAATTATTTATATAACGTGCTTTAAGTCCGTGATTACGATCGTGGATGTTCGATTACGTAATCAAATATACAGGGTTCACCGACTCGTGACGTCACCCTTTATTTAAGTGTGTTGATTACCCTTGTAATGCAGCGCCCTCATCGGGAGGCACAGGAATGTCGTGTGACCGCGTAATCACATTTCTTGACATTAAAAGGAGTGGTCGTCAACGGAAAATTAAGCTAAGGGATGACCGCATCGTGATGCGCTAGCCAATGAGCTAATACAAGAAAATTCGGGATGCCTTAGGTTGAAAGGTACGGAAATATGCCTCAGTACTGATTCGAGACGTCTCAGCAAGGACTTTGGGCTCAACTACTCGTCTCAGCATGGTCATCCCTTAGCCTAAGTTTCCGTGGATGACGATTCCTTTTAATGTCACGAAAATTGCCACCAGTATTGAATTTGAAGATGGCGTTGTGCGCGGCTGTCTTGGAATAACGCAATTTAGCATTAATGTTTCTTGCGTAGGCCATTCTCCATGTAGAGTCAATATTTATGCCCTCTATACTACATCAATCCATTTTATGTCATTTGGAAAACTAATTACATAATACTTAAAAAAACATGTTGTCCAGTAACTGTGAGCTTATGTATTCATAATATACTTGTGTAACATACTAGTATAACGTACTGTTTTATACGTTTGATTGGTACCAATAAATCTAATTCTGCCTTCATAGAAACGGGCTTTTCCGATTAAGCAAACCAAAACTGCTGGCAGTAATGTACATAAAAGGCCTGTTACACCCAATGACAGGACGTCCCCTGAAGAAGATAAAGCGTCACTACAAATTAAATATCTAACAAAACAGTTCATTTGTTGTGTGTTGCTAGTGATGTAACGTGCCGTCAGCATGACAATAAATATTCGCAGCTAAAAGATCACGAAAACGAAAATACATGTTTTGCTCACTGTACATGATGCAGCCATGAATAATTCTAATGACAAAGTGACAATACCTCTATTGATGTAGCTTCACGCAGTGGATGGTGGACATTAATGAGTAAGAACTTACGCTGAAGAAACATAATCCCTAGTTAATGTTTTTGCAAGTATGGATTTGCTACAGTATGAAGCTAAAATACATTGTGCAGATCTATTAAGAAAAAGTTAATGAGATGAAATTTTGGCAATATCGTTTGTAATGAAACCATTAATACTTATTTTTGAGTAACAGTAACATGTCACCAATTCAACAACAAATATAGAATAATATGGCCAGAATTAACTTCTGACAGTTATTTGTTAAAGGTAAAAGGTATGTTCTTGTATAGCGCAGTATCCAATCCTCAGGATTGCTGAAAGCGCTTTACACTTCACTTCACTGGTAGACCTGTTCAATCAGACACCATCTCAATTTCTCTGGGAAGCATCCAGACGTATGCAGCAATTAATGCGCGAAAACTGCCCGTACACATATCCACCACATGTCTATAGCAAGGAACTTATTTTTACAGTGGCGTGAACTGGAGCAATGTCGAGTGAAAATCTTGCCCAAGGTTTTAACACCGCAGCACAGGATTCGAACCTGGGTCCTCTTAGTCGAGAGTTCGAAGCTTTACCCCTGAGCCACGGCGCTCTTGATTCATATTATTACACGAGTTATGAATTGCAAGTATTTACAAAACATATCAGCCAATCGAGGTCTAAACATTGCCTCATTTACTTAGCCTATACATTCTAAAAGAGGCCCACACTATAATGTGGGAGTCGCGGGACGTCTGGTTAGTTATTATTGACACTAGCTATCTCTGAAGAAACAAACGTTCTGATTTGCCCATGAACTCTACCAGACGACCTCTGCAACCATGGAACAACTCTAACAGTGCAATGTTCTGGGTAAACCAGGTTGAGGGCCATTTCCCCCAAAACCATTCCACGCCATACACTGCCCCATAACCTACACTGCCTGATGCATCAGTGCGCAGGTCCAAACAATCTTCAGTGTTGAAGCAATCAGTCAGGAAAAATTCCGACCCATCGAAATTATTCAAGAAATCCTGCAACACTGTTAATTCAAGTTTGGCCTATTTAGTAAGACTAATATGATGATGGGGTTTGGTTACACCGATAGTTAGATATATGAGACGCCTTAAAAGCTTCTTCCGGATACGACACAAGACCGCACGACCTAACAAGCCTAAGAGGGATTGTAACTGCTGAAGACCGACCTTCTGTCTAGTTAAAAATTCCGCTATCATGGACTTACACTTGGCTAGTTTATCCTCCGGCAGTCCTCAGGCATGGAGCTTCAATGTCCAGCTTACCTACAAATAATTGCACGAGGTGACTTCTCGATGAAGGCAATGCAACAGTGGCATACTGTACAGAAGAAAATTCATGTGGAGTCCCATCGTTAACTGATGACCCTTGTGGATGGGACAAGTGGTGGATTACCCTGTAATCAAAAGGGGCCCTCTTGGGAACCACTCCACTCCCAGTGGGGAAATCCTTAAATTAGGAACATTAGGTGACACACTGCTAGGTCCAATAATATGGCCTAATTGTATTTCCTTTGTGATCTTTGCAACAATGACTTCTGGAAATGTAAATGGAGAGTTGTGGTTCACAACTGATTGGGAAACTGGTGATGGCTGCGTATTGTCTAGGGTTGCGCTTGGTAATTGCAAGAAATATGCCTGTACTGCCCTGTTTGAATAGGGGACATTGTGTAGCTGGGTGGATTGCCCCACATCGTTTGCATCTGTGTTGGTAGCGACATCTTTGACTTTAAAATTACACCAACATCATATATGTAGGTCACCTAGAAGTGGAGTTATAACACCAGGAAGTTCGTCAAGTATAAAAAAACGTAAGTTCTTATATAGCGCAGTATCCAATCCTCAGGATTGCTCAAAGCACTTTACACATTACTTCCCTGGAAGACCTGTTTAAGGTCTGGTCAAAGGTTGATTACCTTTATCTCTGGACGTGAAGGTCAGATTGACGTAAAATTAGACTCGTGATCATAAACCAAGACATAAAACTTCGAAGACGATCATGTAAATGTCACCCTGTTTTGATTGACTTGACATGGAATACCCCTTGATAATGTGGACAAGTATAACGTACGGATACAACGTCGCTTCTATAGCAAACAGAATAAATATAACACTGCAAAAAGTGATTATCACAAGAAACAAAATACTTGTAAAAATACACAAAGAAAGGAATAATTACATAATTTGGCGCGCATAAACTGCTATAAATTAGTAATATATATATATATATATATATATATATATATATATATATATATATATATATATATATATACATATTATATATATATATATATAATATATATATATATATATATATATATATATATATATATATATATATATATACGTAAGTTTGCCTATAAATAATTCACCCTCTCTTTCAACGGTGTGATTAACAACTGAATGACACTGCTCAGTGTTCATTATTACAACATAATTTCTTCAATCGACACAAAAGGAAACCATCAACATAACATACAACATCATGCACCTGCTTTATTTCTGCTAAGTCTAAGATGTATCCCGATGAGCTCCTCCAAGACCTGAACTATAATGACTGATGAGTTGTGCATGGATAATGACACGATGGACAGTATTATGCTTTGACAGCGATGAAACTCCGCCCACGATTTCTCATGTGACGATGATGAGAATACCCAAAATGTCAAAACCTTTACTCAGTGGTGATGCGATCACTGTGGTGACATCGTGTAATGAAAATATAAAACAAGTATATCATTATAAAACTAATATTAAAGTGGAATTATATGAGAAAAATATTAAATGTATCTATACATATCAGCATCCAAGATTTTATAATTAACTAGCAACACGCACCAAAAGTGTGATTTTGTTTAGCTTCATCTAACATTAGATAGTGCATGTTGAGTCGTAATGTAGCACACGCGTTTTCTCCAGTCATAGAAGCCCTCGTAGTACGACTAGAAAGACACAAACAATTGGTTTAGGACTGTACTATAGCAACACAATACATATGGCATATATTCATGCTTAACATGTTAAATTTTGGATATCATGTACAAGTGTGCTGGACATACCAGTATTTACTCATAGATCGTACTGTTTTAGTCTTACGTTTGTTGTAAATGTACTTCTCCATTAAGAGAAACGACACCTTAACTATCCATATTTTCTGATTTAATAATCATAATAATAACGATTGTTATGCGCCGATATCCTCGAAGATCAAGCTCAGTGGCGCTTAATCTTACCTCAAACACACCCTGAAGTCCAGAAATTGGAATAGAATCCACCTCCGTGTTGGTACAGTGAGCGGCCATAGTTTCTACTTTCTATGCCTCCCGGTGAGGGCGCTGCAAAATTCTAACACATTTCCCCGCCATTGGGAATCGGCGTGTTCGATCTATGAATAAACTGATGTTGTTGACCGGTTAAGATAGTTTATACCATTGTGGCATATGAGGCGGCTACACTAAGTGCTGGAAGGTCAATTTCTGTGTAATCCAGTAGTACTAGTTATGTCAAAACTGTTTCTTTTTTACACGATAAACGTTTTAGTAATTTATCTAGACGTGTTATCAATTTTGTATTTAAATTACGAGAAATTACTTCTGATTTTTTATTTCTGAATGTACAATACTGGTAAAAGTTTATGTTGTAATTATGCAGTCTGGATATGTCCATATGTCAGGTTATCTTAATGGGAAACTTAACAAATAGAGGTATGGTTTATCAACATAATATTTGAAACTCACAAATAAATGTTAAATATAGTAGAACATTTGACAAAACATGTTAACTGTTATGTTATAGTGATATACATTAAATTCATCATTATAAAGTTACAAAAAGTCTTTTATTTCAATATACTAGTTGTCAATTGACGAGTAATAATATTTTTTAATAAGTAATGTCCACTAGCTTATACTTATTCATGAAGCCACAAACCAAGTGCTGCAGTTGACCTCAAAGTTTCTACTCTTGCTAGTTATGATATGCTAAATTGATATTCCCAGTAAAATAAAAATAGTGCAACAGTGACCACCTTCGGAGAGTGGCTCTCCAAATTCGTGTCTGATATGTAGAAGAGTATAGTGGATATGGGTAAGTAATTATAATTAAACATATCTGTGTTTTTAAATGCTTTCAAATGGCGAATAAATTTAGACACAGGCATTTGGATCTCAACACCTCAGAGGAGATATTATCACTTTACCTCAAAATGTTAGTTAGCAAACTATATACAGATAAATGATTAAGGAATTGTTGGCTACCATATATGGGTACTGGGTACGAAATATTTTATCCTAGATAGGAAGGGATTTGCTATATTAAACGTTGTCAGTTATCGTTGTATATTAACCAATAATTCATGACAGTATGACGAAAGTTTGTTTTTCTAACCACATTTGCTGTCTATGCGGCGTCACAAGCACCGCTGATGCCTGCTAGAGACTGTTCTCACCAATTGCACCATCAGTCTAAGTCACGCCATATATTACCGTCTGAAAGTATCATGATGTCCCAAATGTACAACTAAGTCGACTTTACCTTGTTCGGTAACTCCAGGCCAGGACATGTGCGTATTGCATATCGCAGTGTTTCACCTGCTATATGTCGATGAGCACAGTGGGCTACCTCACTGTTTTTCTAAGCCATCTCACTCAAAATACATCACAAATGCCAACTTATAGCTATTTCTGGCCATAAACATGCTTACATGTTGCTACGTGGTAATTATGCGTTTATTTCCTGTGTATTTTCCAGGGAATTGTTTAAAAAAACCCTTCAGAATGCACCATTTTGAAGGTAGATTTACTAATAGTTCTAAGACTAAGTCATCCACATAGTGTGCATCATGCATTCAGTGCGCACTCATCCCATCCTACCACCTTGCCCATCATTCTACTCAGCTGGAAACATTGAATACCGATTTGGCTAGGGCACGACTTACCAAAATCGCAGTTATTCTAAGATTGTGTTTGTCCGTACGTCGCATTCGCTTCCCGTCGACTAAAACACAGAGATGACTTAATATAATCACCAACTCGGTTTCTGCTCCAGTATGACTATATTGCTGGATCTCATGCTTAGTACATCTCTGATCAGATATATCTGATACTATGACAAAAGAACACAGTTCTACATATTTGCAACAATGTTTTTCACACATTAAAATCAGGAAACAGGTTTTTGAGATATGATTGTATACCAAACTCGATGACGTGACTTCAGTGGGCGGACGGTTTAAATTAGGAAAACACAAAATTAGTGATATCAGTCAGAATTATCAAACCAAGGCTATCGCATTAAAAAATGGTGGAATATTAAAATGTTACTACATTGACAGTGTTACATATCACACTGAGTTTTTTTGTAGTGAAATATTAAAGGGCAAAAAAGGCAACGGTTTCGTATCATACACTCACTAGAGTTTATACAAACTAACAATTTCCACATATACTCAATTTTTAACGTCAGCGGTTTACTCAGAATGTGACCTTAAAGTCTAAAAATCTAACGAAATCCATGATGGCCTAAGACACCACCATTTTAACCGGTGACGTATTCGTTTGGCTTGGCCTGGCCTATAAGCGCGCGGCATTCTAAGTCTCTGCTGAGGCCGGTCAGCTTCCTGCGACGTCACTACGGCACAACAACTTTGAGTCTTCGTTTAGTTGGCGATGTAGCAGCTGCTTAGACCTAAATCTGTGGTCAACAAGTAATTATGAAGTAGACATATATCACCAGTTGATGGAACAAGATCCAACAAAACGTCGCCGACCGTCGTCTTCTTAAACCCGGGGCAGTGCTGACAATATTTAGCCATGGATGGACCTAAATGGCTAAAACGCTAAACGTCGAAGCAACGGCAACGCATATATCAAGCTGGCCGAGACATCAATGATCAGATCGCAAGAAGGTTAGTATGATGTACTATTTTTTCTGTGGTATAACGTTTGTATTTAATCGTGTTTTTACAGACATCAAGCACATGTAACGTTTTTATGCTGTTAAAAGTAGTTTTGACCTCCGTAGACAGGCTATCGATTGACGATGCCGATGGCTCGATCATCGATGTGTTGACGATGCCCGATGCCGATGTCCCTCGATGACAGCTAATCTGTTTTAAGGTATCACGTCCACATGTGTAAAGACTAAGATATACTTGAACCAAGCTAGGACAAAAGCACAATTTATATCATCGCAGAAATTAGTACAATGCAGAATAAATAATTTAGTCTTTAGAAGAAACTTGAATAACTGAACTTGAACATGACACGTCTCATGGGTGATAATATGTCATTGGCGGAGGGACCGTGGCCTTGGATTGTCGTTGGCACTTCTTCGTAAATTCAGTAAGTTAACTAACCGCTCATAGTGACATAGACATTTATTTCCATCGATGTGAATGTAGGCTATGTCAGAGTAAGGTGACATTGATTAACACAGCTAGTAAAGCTTATGATCAGTGTGTTCAGATATGTGCTGAGAAACAATGAAAATGTTATGATGCTGAAAACTAGAAATTCAGTCAGTATTTATTTACACATTAAGTTTTTACAAAGTTTTGTTAGTTGCATTTTTCTGTTAGTTTCCAATTATGAGATACACATCTGACTATATTTATCATAATTGTATCAAGTTTCTGCATGCACTTTGACACACCACTTTCAAAATTAGTTTCACCTTCGAGTAGCAGTATTTATGACTGTTTAATGGCTGGTGGAATTCAATGATTGTTTGAAATTCATGGACAGTTGCTGCATGCATGTTTTAAACTAAATCTTCATTTAAACTACTCATTTTATCTGCAACAAGTTGTGTTTATTTTGATGTTTTATTAGCTTTTTAGATGACGTCGGTATCCACTGGTTAAAGATCTATTGTCACCTGTAAGTGATAATTGAAAAAAGATGTTTTATCTTAGATAATTATAGAGTGAAAATTCATACACTTGATTGATATTGTCTGCTGCATTCTCACAATATGGCTGTTTCTCACTTTCTAGTAATCTCATGAATAACCAGAGGAAATGCCAATTAGGTGATGATGCAATGAATTATTTCACGTTCCTTTGTTGTTTGTTACAGAAAACAGTGATTGTCACTCATGTATCACATTGTGGCATCCACACGCATGTGCATACGCTGCAATTGTTGAGGAAGAAGATACAACAATGTATCTGGAGCAAAGTTCAGCAGCATTCAATGCCCTGCCTGAAGTCAGTCATTACAGCACGGCACTTTCTGGGAGCCATTCCCTAGCTCCCTAAATTCTGTCATACTGGACAGGTGGAGGTCTATCAGAGTTACCTGCCCCAAGAGACAGCACTTCTATGAAGGTATGACAGCAGTCGTAACTACAAGGGGACTTTTGCGACAAGGGGACTTTTGCGATAAGTAGCATTTGAATCCTTGCTTGTACAGTTCTCTTCACATTGCGCCAAGCTGTATAAAGTAGCACATAGTAATTGCAGTATTGCTTCATATTTCTAAGATAATATAGGTATGGCATTTGAATGAACTCCTAGTAACTGTGTCATGGGGGGACAAAACACAGCTGTAAACAGTTACTGTGTACACTTATGAATACAGCTGCTTGTGTAATTAATAACTTCTCTGTTTTTTTATAAAATAAAATAAATAACACGTCATTATCACTGAATGTATTAAAATATAATATAAAAATACATAAAAATACAGTCACTGTATATACATGATACAAAGTGAAACATTAAGATTAGAACAACAAGTGATAATTGGGAGTGGAATGTGATAGTGGAATTCCTGGTCAATGTGTTGTTATTTAACTTATGGTTACTAATTTGGCTAATGTTTGGTTACTAAAACAATGACTTCTTACATGATTATCAAATGAAATTACAAAAAAATTAGTACATGTTTATAATCATGTAGAAAAACGTTTCAAAGTTGTCTAATTACTAATCAGTTAATGCAAGCACTATATTCATTGTAGGAATGAAATCACGATTGATGTTATCTGCTCTTGCGGGGAACTATCGGCCACGTCCTGTCCCAGGCATCCCTGTTAACACAGATGTCATCTTCGAGAAACAATGATTAAACTGGAGGTTGCGCAACAGAACACAAGTCCGACATAACCGTCTACCCATGCTGATGAGCCACATAATCCATGTGGTGATGGGAAAAGTTACACTGCCACTAATCACTCTACCAACAGGGGTTGCTTGATCGGAGCAAATGTGCCAAAACCGAGTAAGGAAGATCTGTGGGCTGCATGGCTCAATCGTTTTGTACATTAGTCAAGTCTTCGAGAGCAAAGTGATATCCCTCGTGCTGCTCTCCAAGCGAGGACAGGGAACTTTGTCCTGATTAGGTGGCTGGTGCATGCTGGCAGTACTCGATGAACACTCCGGCCCAACTTGTTGTGAACCCACCAGTAAACTGCCTATAGACAGCCCACCTGAGCAACCTGAAATAAACGTGTTCAGATAAATATACATATGACATTGTAAATAAGATGAAAATTAATCAATGATCCTTTTAATTTAAAATATATCATTAAAGACACACCACACCCCATTTCAAACATGTGGTGCTTTTTAAGAAAAAAGATGTGTGGCAGTATTATAGCATATTGCATCTAATGTTGACAATATGCACTTTTAAATCGCTGTGTGGCATTAGAAACCATTGAGGATCTATTTCTATAATTTGGAATAAAATGAATTAGGGTATTGCTAGCTCAAGAAATGTTTATTAATTTGATTGAAATATTCTGAAAGCTGTCAAACATAAACATCTTGTATAAAACCTCTAATGACAACTCCAGTCCCTGCATTCACATATTTGGGTTGTCATCTCATAATGGATAACCAGAGAAAATGTCAATTAGATTATTATTGTGAAAAGACTAGGCACTATAATTTACTCTATGATCCATTCTATACTTTGGGCAGTAGTAGGAACTATGCACTATGTTCACAAATATACCTGCCATTTTCACTACATAAAAATCATAATGGTTCCATGTGTTGTATCTATAAGTAATGATAACTATTATTTTTTTATTTATAGTGCTACTTCGTTTGATGTTGTATTGTTGCTTCTTATTTGATGCATTAACGTTTATTGCAACATAATTATATAAAATGTATGCACAGTATACTTACTTGTTTGTTGATGGATCTAGTTGCCAGTTATCTATCTGTATATGGTTCAGTGCAACCAATACATTCCGAAGCACAAGTTACTCGAAGCAGAGAATTTCAAATCCGACTTTTCGTAATACACAGCAGTCCACCTGTAATAACAAAAAAATCGAACATTAAGAAATGTTTTATGTGAATCATTGCAAACATGGATTATTATTCTGAATGAACATAATTTCACAAAGCATGAATTCTGACACATTTCCTGTATTCATCTTGTCACTAATATCTCTGGGTTCTTTGAAACAAACTCATTATC
Source organism: Ridgeia piscesae (assembly GCA_025642075.2). Taxonomy (NCBI): domain Eukaryota; kingdom Metazoa; phylum Annelida; class Polychaeta; order Sabellida; family Siboglinidae; genus Ridgeia; species Ridgeia piscesae. The sequence goes on from JAODUO010001704.1 coordinate 102,405, forward strand.
TATGTTTATATATGACTACATAAGACACATGCAAAATGATGAGAAGATAACCCTGCAGTTTATGTTCAAATAAAATAATCGTAACACTGCCTGCCATTGCTGTGGAGGCGGTGCAATTAGATCATGATATATGAATCAATATAGCTGCTGTTATTACAAATGTGATGGGTGTCCACACCTGGGGGATGCAAAAAACAGCAAGGTATTGACTATTCATTTGTATGGATTTTTTTCCACAATTGACACACCTGCACAATTGTGGGACCTGATTCATTTAATTTCATTGGAACTATTCAATACAATTTATGTTAAATGATAAACCCCACCAAGTCTTAACAAATATGTTATTACCATAAAACGTCATAAGTGACACATACTTAGTCTAATAGTTGAATGCGGCAAGCCTGAGCCTGAGGTCACTGAGGTGACCTGGCTGGCCCAAGCTAAGCGATCATACTTCGCTTGTCATAATAATACGATCATTACGCAGTCCGGACCTCAGGATAATAATATTTAAGCAATAACAATAATAGACAACTTAATATTTACCTTCATCAATATGCTCCGCGCGTTGCCGAGTTGCAGCCATTTCATGACAGCAGACAAACTTGTCACCGCATCAACAAATTGGTTCGGCACCGCCACCAGTTGACACCGTTTCTGCTAGTTTTGTTTTTTGTACGTTCAGCTTCCAGTGTTTCTTTCTTTTCGTGGTCACTCGCCTTTAGTGTATCTTCCAATACGTGCCTTTGTCTTTGCGGCTGGAATCTATACCCAGATACCTCTGCATCCGTTAAATGATCCGATTTAGATAATCCATAACAAACACGCCATTTTTTCCCTTCTGCGCACAGCGCCTCCAGACGGATTTATGAATAACTAATCTGTGAAGAAGCCTAAGCTTACTGACGTCATTCTTCGTCGACAATGGCGTAGCTCATAGTATTTCGATGGCTGGGTGTTCAAAAATATTTTTTTCAGGTAAACGGCTGGCGTTAAAAAATTGAGTATATGTGAAAATTGTTACTTTATATTAATTCTATTAGGTGTACGCCACGAAACCGTTGCCTTTTTTGCCCTTTAACTAGTGCTAACGTTACCACGATCATATATTTAAACGTTTACAAGTTACTCAAATTAATATTACACTAAAAAAGTAGACTACATCAATAACGCGATAAAACGGTGAAACGTTACAACGTTGACTTAGTAAAACACGAAAACACCTGCTCGCAGTCCACAATCTAGATCTATATCTGGTATATTATTATATAATATATACAAGGATATGTCGCTGACGTTGTTATGTTTTATCCACATTTACATTTGTATAGTCGCGATTGCCGCATTGCGTACGGCGATCATGATTTTGTTACGATAGGTAACCGGAAGTTATGACAGGTCGGTTCCAATCGTCTCGGTAGGAAATATATGCATTCAAGCTTCAAGTGTACATATGTAAGATCTGAATCACAATTTTAATATACCATATTTCATACTTACTGATGGCCAACATCTGCGAGACAATCAGAATCAAAAGGAAACGGTCAATTGTTACTGCCATCTTGCTGTTGACTGTTAAACTATTAAATACGAGCTGGAGCACTCCCAAACCCGCACAGATTTCGCTCAATCTCGGACCTCTCGTCAGTTAGTACGTTATATGTTTTACGTTTTAATACCACCCATCTGAGCGCGCTGTGTGTTTAAGAGCCCCAACTCGGTTGGATTAGCTCATACTAAACTTATGTGTTTGGGGATCATTAATTGTCACTATTGCGCACGGGGAGAATTTCGTTAGTTTCTTTGCGTGCTTTTTGTCATTTCACCAACATCAAGTAATAGCTTTTCGGTTTTATGAAATAATTATTTATTTCCTTAGCTGTTTTCTGATAGCTTAGGAAATTATAGTCGAACAATTATATGTTTATTATTAACCACGGACTTATATGCACTGGACTGCTGTCTCCGCCGCTCGCGGCGCTTCGCGAGGGTCGGAGTTGGCTGCAAAGGGCACGAGCGCAAAAAAAGGTACTCCCCACTTCCGGTCTGCGAGCCACTGCCATGGAGTTGCCGAACATCGAGAGGATTCTTGCGGTGAATAAAACTGTTTAATTCAATAATAGTGAGACTTTTCCTAAACGATGACTGTACCTAGTTTGGTAAATGTTATGGCTATCTCAAGTGTAGATGTAGTTCTAAATGGGTTATTTAATTCTATTTTCGTCGTACATAACTTATAATATGCATCGTTAATGCGTACCTTCATAGAAGAATCACTTTGTCTTTGGAATCTTAGTCATGACGCGCAAAACACATGCGATTTGTTATTGTGCCGCAGTAGGTCGATCTCGCATAAAGCACGTGACCAAAAACGCAAAAGACGTCGGCAGCTGCTGTTTGTTTCGCCAGTAATACCCGGTGTAACGGCGATTCTTTTTTTACGGTAAAAAATGACAAGTACGCATTAAAAAAAATTAACTGACTGTGCATACTAGTTAACCTATTAACACATTACACATCTGGTCATAAAAGAACCGGTTTGGCGATTAGCAAACGAGTGGAGGGAGCAGCTTTAATACACGGACTTATATGCACTGGACCGGGTTCAAGGCCGCTAGAGTAGCGCAGCAATGTCAACTTAGCACAAGAGGTATTGGTTACTTCCGGTTGTCTGCTGGTTGCCGTCAATTTCGCAGTTGACCACAGGAAAATATCGTTTTAATAAGACATTTTGATAAAATCTTCCATGACACGTATGTTTAATAAAGTCCTAGCAAATACATTGTTTGGAACGTTGTCTTGAGTGAAGTATTGACGACTTTAAACGGCTAAAATGCGTTGCCGCGAAAAGGAAAACATCATCGACCCAACTTGGCAACTAACGAAGACGTACTAGTCGTGTTGCAATTTATCAGTAAATGAAACTGTGGCTGCTTCGGTGGTTGGGGCAAACCCAGACTAGGGAAGGAAACAATTCATCAGTTTTAATCAAAATGAATGACTTGGGATTTAGTTACAGCCACGAGATAGACTTTAGGACCAGGGTCAACAGTATACAGATCGTCCCGGGCCGAGACAACCCTTCCCCTCCACACCCCATGATCGTTACGGAAAATATAGTAGGCAGCGCTGCTGTAGGCACTTCAACAAAATTACCACAGGATATAGGCTTAAATGAAAGGTAATAAGTTACAGATCACATAACTGTTAATTTTATTACGATACCTTTATTAGATCCAAATTTATTGCAATTTAAAGACGAAAGAATTGCGCTAAATTTGTGTATCTCCTATAGTAATGGTAAAATAAGCTCATTTTGTTTCTGTTGAAAAATATTCGAAAAAGTGACTTTATAATAGCATAACGTTGTAATTTATATAACTATTAAAATATTGTTTGCAACATTTTGAAATACTTTGAATGGAGTAATACATTTTCAATACTGATGTTTTTTCATACTAATTAATCCAGTTAATTAGCTAATATTAGTTAACTAGTGCACCAAGTTAACAGGCCAAAACATTCTAATTAATGCCAGCCGAGTCCATAAATATGAAGATATGTATACATATTACGCAGTGTGCATAACCTCATTTATTACGAGAATAAATATATATTAACTAGTCATGTAATAATAAATTAGTTAATATATGATAATTAGCATATAATATATATTAACTAGTCATGTAATTAATAAATTAGTTAATAGGTGATAATTAGCAGGCAACCTCGACAGACAGAAACTTGTTTTGTAAAATGCCACAATGTCCATGAATATGTTTATAATATTATATAAACATGAAATTTGTAAAACCACCTTACTTATGGTAAGAGATGTAAATTAAACAATTATGTAATAAAAATCAGTAATAATAAATTAATTAATTAATCAATATATAATTACCAGCCGTACTTTGTATATACACATGAATAAACGGCCATAATGTCCATAATTATTAAGACATGTCCACATTAATTACAGTAGTAAATATACATTAGCCAGAAATTTCATATTAACACTAACTTAATTAATAAGTTAATATTGGCTAATGGTTGTTTTGAAGAAAGCCTGCAGTAAATAATTATGAAGTAAATATAACTTATGCAATGTTTAGAATCGTATGAAACATTATGATCAACAATCAATAAATGCATGTCATTAAATAATAACTTTATTAATAAATATTATCTAAATAACAAACTCAACGGATTAATGCATGACAATGAATCACAGTTGTCATACTTCACTTGTTTATGGGTGACCGTGTGTTTCCAGGTTGGGCAAAAACTGCAGGCTCAGTAGAGACCAGTAATAATGTTTTACCGTTTCATAATATTCTGCATTTCAACATGAACTTGAAGTAATGTTTATAAATGTTCACAGTGTTTCGTCACCGACTCCAACATCTCGTGTGCCAAATGCTGCTTTCTGGGTTACCCTCCATAGGGATAAAGTGCACGATGAAGAAGCTGCTCACATTACTCCACCTCACAATACTGTCTTTTTGCAATATTCACAATATTCTGCAAGATCTACACAGGAATGTTCATAATCCAGTGTGTCCTGTGTCGTACAGAAACCATCTAATTCCAGTGCCTTGTAATTAAGTTGTAAAGTGATGTCTGTATTATTCAATGTGTATTATGTGTCACATTCAGCGAGATAAATTGTGTAAAATTATTTAGTGTATGCAGATGATGCCTATGATATATTGACGACTTTGTAGGCTATGTACCTTCACAGTTAACTGACAGATAGTTTTGTTCAGGCAATGCAATAATGCTGTGTTCTTGTCTATTAAAACTGCAGTGTACATGTCATGTTCACAGGGACTGTATCTTTAGACAGCGTAGATATGTTGCTGTGTCATCTTCAGCCAGATGAAGCTTGTAATTATGCATACACGTAATGTGTGTAACTTTCAGGTGCGAGATTTCTGAAATAAAACAATTCAAAGTGCATGTAATAACTACAATAATTAATCAAACACATTATGTCAGAATTATTGTATATCCATGCCAAGCATTTAAATACATAAACTAGAAATAACAAATACACAATTCTTAGTAATGCTTACATTTCTAGAAGTAAAATGCATTATTATTAATTATAATTAGGAATAGTTGTAGTGATATTTTATTCACAATAATAAAACAGGATCAGAATAAATAAATTGCACATGAACAATCATCAAAATATAAATAACACAAATCAATAATAAATACAAGCGAATGGCAGTCAATATTGAAAACAGTTATCAATGCCTAACTGGGCTTGGGCCTAGCCCTAGGTATAGGCCAAGCAAGGGCAGGTATAAACTGACAGCACAGAATGACAGATCGGTTAAATGATCGGCTGCTGTTAAACTGGCTTGAGATTAACAAATTATTATGAGTATTTAAACATTACATATAATTCCAATCTATGAACTTACACCCATAGCAAGACTGGTTAAAACTTGCGTCACTTGCCCAAGAAAAAAGTTAGCCTTGCCTTCGGTATTGTTTACGCCATTACGCCGGCACCCCGATGCATATTATAAGTCATGTACGACGAAAATAGAATTAAATAACCCATTTAGAACTACACTGGAGATAGCCATAACATTTACCAAACTAGGTACAGTCATCGTTTAGGAAAATTCTCACTATTATTGAATTAAACAGTTTTATTCACCGCAAGAATCCTCTCGATGTTCGGCAACTCCATCGCAGTGGCTCGCAGACCGGAAGTGGGGAGTACTCTTTTGCGCTCGTGACCTTTGCAGCCAACTCCGACGCTCGCGAAGCGCCGCGAGCGGCGGAGACAGCAGTCCAGTGCATATAAGTCCGTGGTTAATAATAACAATATAATTGTTCGACTATAATTTCCTAAGCTATCAGAAAACAGCTAAGGAAATAAATAATTATTTCATAAAACCGAAAAGCTATTACTTGATGTTGGTGAAATGACAAAAAGCACGCAAAGAAACTAACGAAATTCTCCCCGTGCGCAATAGTGACAATTAATGATCCCCAAACACATCAGTTTAGTATGAGCTAATCCAACCGAGTTGGGGCTCTTAAACACACAGCGCGCTCAGATGGGTGGTATAAAGCGTAAAACATATAACGTACTAACTGACGAGAGGTCCGAGATCGAGCGAAATCTGTGCGCGTTTGGGAGTGCTCCAGCTCGTATTTAATAGTTTTGGTTTAGACTTGACAACAGTGACAGTCAACAGCAAGATGGCAGTAACAATTGACCGTTTCCTTTTGATTCTGATTGTCTCGCAGATGTTAGCCATCAGTAAGTATGAAATATGGTATATTAAAGGGAACCAAAAGGGAAAAGTTACATGCTATGCACGTGAAAGAGTTAATAAAAACGAACTATTCTGAATGGTAATCACATTTTTAAAGTCAGTGGTTTATTAGTAAAAAAATCTGAACACCTTTTCTATCAAAGTTCGTAAGTCGCGCCATTTTGACTGATGTGTGACGTAGCGAATGTTTGGCGCATTGAGCGGCAGATCGGGCAAATCTGTATTTAAAATTCCGTTAAAATAATCGCCAGGTGGCGCGTCGCGATGTTTACATCCGCTTCGTGTACCCGGCGTGGGAAGCGAACATGATTTTCGTTCAGAAATAGCTGAATTTCGGTTGCAACGATAAGGGCCAACATTTTCAAGATAGAACT
>JAODUO010001705.1:0-2500 GCA_025642075.2 Ridgeia piscesae
AAATAATCGTTTTTAAATAAAATACCATACAATATAATTAAGCAACCTGCGTAAAACACCAACGTGATTAAATAGCTTAGATCCTAATGCTCAATTTTCGGCTCTTTTTTTCGGTTGCTGATGAGTCCACCTAGTCCTCCGTCTTTCGCTCTCAGTCCACAGTCTTCTGTTAACCCCGACAAATCCATCCTTACGTAATCCTCCTTAAGCAATCCTCCTTACGCAATCCATCCTATTCCTCCCACTCGTTGGGCAATGTTGTCCCGCGTATCTGAGTGTATTTGAGTGCGCGCGTGCGTGCGTACAAGCGTGTGTGCGTGCGTACGAGCGTGCGAGCGTGCGTGTTGATCAGTGGGACGTACACTAGACTCATCATGTTCAGGTTTGCAATTTGTTACACTATTTATTTCCTGCCTTGTAAATATACTGACAGTTTGGAGACTTTCGGTCATGATTGCTGATGGAAGACGCGAACAAGGTTGTCCAACGAAAGGCTGTATTGATTATAATTCGAACACTCCTGCCATTGTCGACGTTTTACGCGGGATTGAACACATTTCTATATAGAAATGTGTTCAAATGGTTTAGTCTTGTCTTGCAACTGCTACAAAGCGACGCTTACTACTAAAAATAGTCAGTCAGTTCTGATACTTGGAATTAGCCGGTGTAGAAAATGTGTGGAAGATTAAGTCTGCCATCGTGAAAGCGGAAAGAATAACAGTAATAATAATACATTTTATCTGATATAACGCCACATTCATATTTGTTCGTGGCACTTCAAAATACATAAAAAGGATAGTTGTAGACAATAGAACAACTTAAATAATATAATAACAAATGTGTGTATATAAATATGCATATATAAATAATTAAATATATAAAATAATTAAAATTAATACATAGTAATCATGAACATACATAATAATCAATCTAGCAAATAATTCCATAACATTAATACTGATAAAGGGGTGTATGCTTATGGGTAATAGTGATAAATAATTTAGTAGATTTTACAAATGTTAAAAATATTATTAATACTAATAATTAGGTAACAATAATTATGACAAATATGTGTATACGTATTGATAATACTAGTAAATAATTTAGTAACAAATTAATGAAAGAAGAAAACTTGATGAACATGAAGGTTACTAGCCGGTCACTGGCCTCGCCCCGTTAATAAGCTTGTTTTGAAACTTGATATTTTGTTTAGTATTTGAATACGCTTGGTGTTGAAACTTTCAAATTGTACGTTTTTACAAGATTACTACACTTACACTCAGTTTTTTTCCGATAGTATACCTTCGAATGTTTATAGTAGTCTTAACAATTTGTTTAATATTTATAAGTGCAACACTTATGAACACATTGCAACGCAATTTGCTCTCTTATTATTTTGCATAAATATCCCATGATTACATTTCTGATCATGTAGTGTCTAAATAACTGTTCAAGACAACATTGTAATTGGCTAATTTGCAGAACGTGTCATAATTTGCCATTTTTACTAAGTTACATTCCAGATATAGTTAAACAAAACCTTATTACAAAAGTCTATAAGGATTTGCTAATTATGTCAAACTGTACTTCTTACACCAGTATCAAGTCCAAGGTAAAATTGTTATATTATGTGTATTCAAAAGCAAGAATTATCAACCAACTGCTACCTTTATTTCAACTTTATATGACATATAAATTGTGCCATAAAGACAAATTAAATAATTATGTAATCTACATTATAATATAATGTAGATTACAAGATTATCAGTTTATTAACATTTATTTAATACTTTTTCGGAATAATTTGATTTGTGTGATGTGTTTGATGGTTTTGTAATTTTTATAAGGTTGGCCCCTCGATAGCGAACACTACTGTCTTAGAGGAGTATCCTGGGTCTTCTTTTCATGTTATATCAATGCCATATATTCTACCATGTATACAATAACTGTATTTATACTCTTGTTTTGTATTATTTTTGTCATTTTTGACATGAATATAGTACATTATGTACGGGTCGCTTAAAACGAAATATTTCTTCACAACTATTTTCAGGCATTTGTAGAAGTATCTGCCGGGAGTCGTATTAGAAGTTCGGAATGCGTATATTCCTCAAACGAGCCAGGTATCTGTTAATGACAAAGTCACGTCTACGGTAGACTTTGTGTTTTATGCAAGGATTAATACGGACACAAGTATAAACATGAAATAGGTAAAATTGATTACTTTTGTTTATTATGGGAAACCAGTGTGTGAGCCTATTTGGCATACAGTAATAATTAAGCGAAAAATATGAACTCTGCAAGGTCTGTAACTTCAGTCCATGCTTGTCTCCTGAACCTGCTACAGCCTTAATTTCAACATATAACGTCGTAGACGTATTCATAGAACAAAGGAAATTAATTATATGTAATCACGCAGAGCTTGTAATACGTTAATTCAAAACAAACATGATTACCTAGACAGTGTTTCCTGAAAGCCAGGCTACTTGCTGTCTGAAAC
>JAODUO010001705.1:5000-7500 GCA_025642075.2 Ridgeia piscesae
CTTAATTATTACTGTATGCCAAATAGGCTCACACACTGGTTTCCCATAATAAACAAAAGTAATCAATTTTACCTATTTCATGTTTATACTTGTGTCCGTATTAATCCTTGCATAAAACACAAAGTCTACCGTAGACGTGACTTTGTCATTAACAGATACCTGGCTCGTTTGAGGAATATACGCATTCCGAACTTCTAATACGACTCCCGGCAGATACTTCTACAAATGCCTGAAAATAGTTGTGAAGAAATATTTCGTTTTAAGCGACCCGTACATAATGTACTATATTCATGTCAAAAATGACAAAAATAATACAAAACAAGAGTATAAATACAGTTATTGTATACATGGTAGAATATATGGCATTGATATAACATGAAAAGAAGACCCAGGATACTCCTCTAAGACAGTAGTGTTCGCTATCGAGGGGCCAACCTTATAAAAATTACAAAACCATCAAACACATCACACAAATCAAATTATTCCGAAAAAGTATTAAATAAATGTTAATAAACTGATAATCTTGTAATCTACATTATATTATAATGTAGATTACATAATTATTTAATTTGTCTTTATGGCACAATTTATATGTCATATAAAGTTGAAATAAAGGTAGCAGTTGGTTGATAATTCTTGCTTTTGAATACACATAATATAACAATTTTACCTTGGACTTGATACTGGTGTAAGAAGTACAGTTTGACATAATTAGCAAATCCTTATAGACTATTTGTAATAAGGTTTTGTTTAACTATATCTGGAATGTAACTTAGTAAAAATGGCAAATTATGACACGTTCTGCAAATTAGCCAATTACAATGTTGTCTTGAACAGTTATTTAGACACTACATGATCAGAAATGTAATCATGGGATATTTATGCAAAATAATAAGAGAGCAAATTGCGTTGCAATGTGTTCATAAGTGTTGCACTTATAAATATTAAACAAATTGTTAAGACTACTATAAACATTCGAAGGTATACTATCGGAAGAAAACTGAGTGTAAGTGTAGTAATCTTGTAAAAACGTACAATTTGAAAGTTTCAACACCAAGCGTATTCAAATACTAAACAAAATATCAAGTTTCAAAACAAGCTTATTAACGGGGCGAGGCCAGTGACCGGCTAGTAACCTTCATGTTCATCAAGTTTTCTTCTTTCATTAATTTGTTACTAAATTATTTACTAGTATTATCAATACGTATACACATATTTGTCATAATTATTGTTACCTAATTATTAGTATTAATAATATTTTTAACATTTGTAAAATCTACTAAATTATTTATCACTATTACCCATAAGCATACACCCATTTATCAGTATTAATGTTATGGAATTATTTGCTAGATTGATTATTATGTATGTTCATGATTACTATGTATTAATTTTAATTATTTTATATATTTAATTATTTATATATGCATATTTATATACACACATTTGTTATTATATTATTTAAGTCGTTCTATTGTCTACAACTATCCTTTTTATGTATTTTGAAGTGCCACGAACAAATATGAATGTGGCGTTATATCAGATAAAATGTATTATTATTACTGTTATTCTTTCCGCTTTCACGATGGCAGACTTAATCTTCCACACATTTTCTACACCGGCTAATTCCAAGTATCAGAACTGACTGACTATTTTTAGTAGTAAGCGTCGCTTTGTAGCAGTTGCAAGACAAGACTAAACCATTTGAACACATTTCTATATAGAAATGTGTTCAATCCCGCGTAAAACGTCGACAATGGCAGGAGTGTTCGAATTATAATCAATACAGCCTTTCGTTGGACAACCTTGTTCGCGTCTTCCATCAGCAATCATGACCGAAAGTCTCCAAACTGTCAGTATATTTACAAGGCAGGAAATAAATAGTGTAACAAATTGCAAACCTGAACATGATGAGTCTAGTGTACGTCCCACTGATCAACACGCACGCTCGCACGCTCGTACGCACGCACACACGCTTGTACGCACGCACGCGCGCACTCAAATACACTCAGATACGCGGGACAACATTGCCCAACGAGTGGGAGGAATAGGATGGATTGCGTAAGGAGGATTGCTTAAGGAGGATTACGTACGGATGGATTTGTCGGGGTTAACAGAAGACTGTGGACTGAGAGCGAAAGACGGAGGACTAGGTGGACTCATCAGCAACCGAAAAAAAGAGGAACAACAACCGGAAATTGAGCATTAGGATCTAAGCTATTTAATCACGTTGGTGTTTTACGCAGGTTGCTTCATTATATTGTATGGTATTTTATTTAAAAACGATTATTTTTGTGGTATTGCATGTTTGGGACAAATAAATATTTCCCGTTCCTGTTCCTCATCCCCGCCCGATCCACAGGGAGAGAAGAGGACAATGACATGTCGCACGATCAACATTTGTCACTCACCAGTGTGTAAGGACAGTAGTCGGACAAATCCCAGCTTCCAGCATACCTACTGGTTTCTTCATCATCAACACCGGGAATACTGGCGAAGT
>JAODUO010001705.1:12500-30000 GCA_025642075.2 Ridgeia piscesae
TTATGTCATCATCCAAATCATTGATATATATTAAGACTAAAATAGGTCCCAGTACTGATCCCTGTGGTACTCCACTCAAAACCGATTTCCAGTTTGAAACCTCCCCATCAACTACTACTCTTTGCCTTCTATCAATAAGCCATTTTTAGATAGGGAAATGTGTACTGATTAGTAGAATCTATATATCTATCTTTTATATTTATATAAAATATATATATATATATATATATATATATATATATATATATATATATATATATATATATATATATATATATGTATTTTCCCACCTTCCCTCCGCTCACCCCATACACCCTTAGTTCCCAGTGGGTCATTTTGGTGCCTGTGTCTCCCTGATCCTCCAGTTCAGCCCCTTCCAGGGAACTACAGTCGAAGTGTCTCCTGACCTCGCGCTGTCAACAACAACCAGTGACATTGTTGTACAAAGTAACACTTACACGGGATTAGTTCTGCTTCCGGTTGTGTATTAAAGGGATACTCCAGTCAGTGAGAGGTTCACACTATTTACTCGCATATATTGTATGTATGATATATTGGTTGTGCAGAGTAATATTGTGCACAAAGATCGTTAATAAACAATTAATTGCAGTGTAATTGTATCAAAAAAACATGCTATCTTGCACTGAGGGCGCTGCCATCTTGAAGCACTGATCCAGTGACGTAAGCCAAATCCTTTACGTCACTGGCGCATTGGTGAAGGCCTCGCGCATAATTGTGGTAGTGACGAAGGCAAACCGCGATAATTGGATACGTTAAATAACATTGGACGAACGTAGGGTGTTGGAACCTGCATGCGCCAGTGACGTGAGCGGTTTACGTCACTGGTTCTGTGCCTCGATATGGCAGAATCCAACATAGCATGTATCTGTGTACAGCTATATTGTAATTAATTGTTCATTAACGATCTTTGTGCACAATTACTATGCACAACCGATATAGTATGCATGTGTAAGTAAATGCTGTGAATCTCTCACTCACTGGAATATCCGTTTAAATCCATAGCAGATTCGCTATAATAGTTATGTTATTTATTTATTTATGAGTTTGATATAATTATTTCTAAATAGTTTCACAAATGAGAATATAAAGGGAAACTTAGATAATATGAAAATGTTTATAATGTACACATAGTTGACGTACATACATCGATAGTTGTATTTATGGATATGATATAATACATGTGATATAAAGATTTATACGAATTCTTTATGTTTGCAAGTATAAATGCTTCTAGAGAGCTTGTGACTGTAAGCCAATATAATGTAGACTATTAACAGTTGTATTTCGATGCCTATAAAAAACCATGTATCTTTCCACGTATTGATTTTGATTAGATTCGTGGATTTCGATACAATTGTCAACAAATGTAGATATGGTTCTATAGTTCTGCTACAAGTAATATTCTACCATTAGCGAGCAGCTGGCTGGGTTGCCTCGATTATACAGACTCCATGAGTTCGCAGCACTTTCTAGCCCCTCAACTCTGCCTGGTATTTTTATGGCCTGCCGAGAATAGGGTAGAGATGCTGATTGGGTCTCAGATCGAATTTGAAATAATAAATTATATAAGGATACCGTTTTTATCATATAATACTATATTATAGAAATTATTCAAAATTAAACTTCTATTCACACAAACCTAAACATACATACACATTTGTAGTTGTTTATGAAGCAAGAATTATGGTAGGCTTAGCTTAGATTACTCTGGCTCCGTAAGGTGGCAGCACTTTAGAGGGATAACATTCAAAAGCCTGCTACTTTTAGTGCTAGGTGACCAGACTATATTTTCGGCGAAGTTCCACAGCCGAGCGAGAATCGTCGGTTAAACGAGATTATTGGCTGGGTGATTGTGACCAACCACTGGCTGGGTGCTTGTGACCAACCATTGGTTGGGTGATTGTCACCGACCATTGGATGGGGAATTGTGACCCGTCATTGGATGGGTGATTGTCACCGTCCATTGGCTGTGGGGAGTGACGTCATAATGACGTTACATTGGCTGACATACTCACGAGAACTGTCGGAGTCACGATCATGGTCACCGTGTGGCTAATGGTGCCGGCCCTGACGCGCCAGTTCCGTCGAGTGAATTGTCGCGTCACATTTGTACTCCAAGCATTCTCTCCTCTGCAACACATATGAGTGGAACACAGTCAATGTCCGCCATCTTGCTTTTCCAAACCGTTGATAACAGAGGTCAAACGACGATTTACGTGCAGTGAGTATACGTAAAATCTCCGTCCGTCCGTCCGTCCGTCCGTCCGTCCGTCCGTCCGTCCGTCCGTCCGTCCGTCCGTCCGTCCGTCCGTCCGTCCGTCCGTCCGTCCGTCCGTCCGTCCGTCCGTCCGTCCGTCCGTCCGTCCGTCCGTCCGTCCGTCCGTCCGTCCGTCTCCTCGTCCGTCCGTCCGTCCGTCCGTCCGTCCGTCCGTCCGTCCGTCCGTCCGTCCGTCCGTCCGTCCGTCCGTCCGTCCGTCCGTCCGTCCGTCCGTCCGTCCGTCCGTCCGTCCGTCCGTCCGTCCGTCCGTCCGTCCGTCCGTCCGTCCGTCCGTCCGTCCGTCCGTCCGTCCGTCCGTCCGTCCGTCCGTCCGTCGTCCGTCCGTCTCCGTCCGTCCGTCCGTCCGTCCGTCCGTCCGTCCGTCCGTCCGTCCGCCGCCGCCCCGCCCGCCCGCCCCCGCCGCCCGCCCGCCCGCCCGCCCGCCGTCCGGCCCGCCCCCCGCCCGCCCCCCGCCCGCCCGCCCTCCCTCCCTCCCTCCCTCCTCCTCCCTCCCTCCCTCCTCCTCCTCCCTCCGCCCGCCCGCCCGCCCGCCCGCCCTCCCGCCCGCCCCAATATGATCTTTTTAAAATGGTGATCATTAAGACTAATCCCATGTCATATAAAATACTTAGTGTTGCACGGTTATATTAATTCATTTGTTTTAATATATATATATATAATAAAGAGAACGGCGACTCACCTCCTTGGCTTCAAAGGCACATTGGAGATTCTCCGACGTTTCGTTGTTGGGTCGCCGTTGGCGTCACGATAATAGTTAAAGAGGTGAGTCGCAAACCCCTGTGTACAAATACACTACCTGGAAGTGATGTCGTTGACACCACGGTCTGCCTTAATTACGTCTTGGCAAACACATCCGTAGTGAACTGCTTTTACTACTACTATTACTACTACTATTACTACTACTACTACTACTACTACTACTACTGCTGCTGCTGCTGCTGCTGCTGCTAATTCTACTACTTTACTTCTACTACTAATACTCGTGCTGCTACTACTACTACTACTATACTATCTACTACTACTACTACTACTACTACTACTACTACTACTACTACTACTACTACTACTACTACTACTACTACTACTACTACTATTACTACTACTACTACTAATACTACACACACACTGTACACATATATATATGTATATATATATATGTATATATATATATATATATATATATATATACATATATACTCTTTGTGATAATTATACAGACCAACGAGTGGATCATTTCGTGTTTTATTGTCGCTATTTGAAAACGTCTGCGCCGTTCAGATACTCTGCTGATCTCACGGGGGCAGATGTTTAGATATCCAGCAATTGGTCTGAATAAACCAAACAGCCACAGGTAAGTCAATGAGTATTTGATTCCGTAAGTGATACTGGACATTTTAGGAAGAATCTTAATCCTTTTTTGTTTAAACATGCGTTTTACTAAATTGTTTACACGATGTTGTACATTGTGTTAGTTTTCGCAATGTGTACTTTTAATCTGCTTATCTGTTGTTCTACAGATATTTTCTATACATTGTGTTGTAATGTAGCTTTTATTCGCAACCGATTTTTACTTTTACACGTAAGCACCCCTGGGTTTACTTGGTAGAGATATGTGGTGTTGAAATAAAATAAAATTGAAAAATATATCGACGGATGTGGAGATAAGCAAAGAAACCAACTAAGATAAATACACAGGAATGTGGAGACGAAGGTGGAACACTAGAAAGACGGTGGTGTGGAGGCGACAGGTAGGCACGCACGGGTGAAGATACAGGTGTGGTGTACGGCAGTCACTCAGGTGTGTGGACATCGTGTTAGACACGCATGGGTGTGAAGACTGGTGGCAGAGTTTTAGAAGTGTAGACACGGTTGGTAGACAAGGGCATGAACTCGCTAATGCTGAGACAAGTCAGCGTATTCACGCGCGCCACGCTGATTACATTAATACCTCAAGTTAGTTCTCTACCCCTGGAACATCCCTTTCAAGATGTCCTCTTTTAACAATAACTAAAATCTCTTACTGGATATATGGTTCTAAATAGGTTAGGTCATAAATGTTTTCCAGCCAACCATGACGCAATGTTTAGAATGCGAACAGGTCGCTATGTTGTGATTCCCCCGGTGGTGTATCCGTCTTCAGATTGGAGTGGGTATATGCCCTATTTCCACGGTTGATGAACAATAATAATAATAATTTCTTTATATAGCGCCTCATCCAAATAATTGTTCTGGGGCGCTTTACATTGATTCTTCCTAATTTAGTTAAAATAATAAAATAAATAAATAAAACGCTAGTCCAATACTACTTTGATAAGATATTAATATACGCTACTAAAGACAATCATGTTCCTTAAAATACTAACATAAGTTAGCACACAACTATATAGTGTATTAAATTAATATAGATGAATAAATAAAATAGTATAAATATGTGATAAATAAATAAAATAGTAAAGCTATGTTATAATTAAAATAATAAATAAATTAAAATAAATGGATGAATAGCTGACCAATGAATTACGATAGTCGATTGTTAAAATAATAATCTGTAAAAAGGTGCGTGTTGAGTGCAACCTTAAACTGGTCAACACTCGTACATAAGGGGTAGTTGTGAAGTGGCGACTAGTGATGCCAGTTGCTATAATGATACAGGTAACTCCCAGGGTTTTTGGATATGATTAACCAGGGACAATACAGCGCCGCGCAACGATCCCTGGCTCGCGTGGATGTATGCGGGAGAAGACTGGAACCTGGGAGCAGGGAAGTTAATGACAAATATTGAGGACAGCGACTTAGGTGACACAAGGGAGTGACAGCTAATAGCAAAGACAACGGCACCTGTCGAAAGTGCTCTCGAGCTGACAATGTGACGAGTAGGCGATAGCTGTATCGTCACAGGAGTCATCTACGGCCGACACATACAGGAGGAAGTCCGTGTCCACGCCGTCACCATCGACGCCAGAAGTATCGGGTCTGCGGTTGTGTGCATAGTAGCATTTCTACACGAACAAACACAGAGGTTCGGACACTACTATATCGCCCACGCGTTTAAATTAGTCTCGCTTAACCGACAGCCATTCGGCTGCGTAACTTCGCCGAGAAAACAGTTTGGTGACATGGTCGGCTTTTGAATGCTATCCTAAGCCAAGTAAGCCACCTTACGGATACTGGTTAATCCTGCCGTAATTCCTATTTTATAAACAACTGCCAATTTGTATTTCTATTTATTTTTGTGTTAGTATAAGTTTAATTGTGAATATTTGTCATAATACATCTGATAAAAGTATAGTTATTTACGTTTTTATTTCAAATTCAGCTGAGAACCAATCAGCGTCTCTACCCTAATCTGGGGTAAAAGGCCGCCTTATATCGGCAGCCCGTTAATATCACAGGCTGAGGTGAGGGGCTGAAAATGCTGCCACCTCACGGAATCTGGCTAATTGAGTCTATCACGCTTTAAGATACCTGCTGCCACATACAACCGCCAAACTATTATTAGTAGCGCAGTGGATCAGAGATAGAGTTTCGGATTATCGACTATGAGCGTCTGGGTTCGAATCCTGTACTACCGTGTAAAACCTTTCACGCTACGTTGTTCTAATTCACATAGCTGTTTGAATGAATACCTGGGTATGATAGTAGATACTTGTATACGAATAGCATTCGTGCATTAATTGCAGCGTGGCTGGAAACTTCCCAGAGAAGTCGAGATGGTGTTCGATTGAACAAGTCTGCCAGTGTAAAGCGCTTTGAACAATCTTGATGGTTGGATGTTGCGCTATATAGGAACTTACTTTTACTTTATATACAACAACATTTCTTATGTCATAAGTAATACATGTCGACTTTTAAACCACCATCGGTGGTCTTCATCAGGAAGGAGTGAGTCGAAATTGATGAATTGTGAAATAAAAATAACCTTGTTTTAATATAGTATTCTTGTGTATGTGTAAAGGAAGTTTATTCAGAACATTGTACTCAGAATATTGTTAACGACAATAAAACACAAACGAAAATTTAACTACAATACTACAATGTTTGAAATTGGTAAATTTTAAGTCAATGATTTTTGAATGTTCAAACTTGTTCAACACTTTCACGAAAACTGCCAAACTGTTCTGACAAATGTTCGTTGTTATTATTAAAAGTGTTATCCGCATTCGCTGCAGGAAGCACGGAAAGTACGCTTTCTATATTCAGACATTGGTCTCTTCCCAAAAGTATCTATGGTAGAAATATCCATGTGCAGGCACCCGTTAATTCACGGAGTGTTGTTCACCGTCACAAACCTTGGTTCTTGCTTGGCGGGAGCCCGGTACTTGCTCTGAGAAACGTTGGCACATTCTATACCCAATCGTTAGACGTCGTGACCATAACATGGTAGATATATCTCACACATGAATATATGTACCAATTCACAGAGTCGTGTTCTCCATCTCGTAGCACTAATTCATGATCCCTTTGGAGTAGGTTCTTTTAACCGACTCTCGCTCTACTGCGTAACTCCGCCAAGAAGATATCCCAGCAACAGAGCCGTCGTTTGAATGCCCCAGCCGTGTGAGAGGCTAAAAAGGGCTGCCACATAATTTCTGGTTAATAACCAAATTTGTATCTAACTTTTTATAATAGTATGTAAGTTTACTGTTGGATACTTTTAATAGCACACTAACTTTATAACCTTATTTTGGTTTTGTTTCACAGAGGCCTGAGAGCCAAGCAGCATATCTACCCTATTCTAGGAATAAGGCCGCCCTGGTGGCGACACTGGTAGAGCATTACCACCCCAAGCGGATGTGAGAGGCAGCCATTTCACGCAACCTACGTAATCCTGGCTATTTTTGCAGCTGCTTCTGTATCAGATGCGTGGGTGCAATGAGCTGTCGACAGCGTCTACGGTCCGTGTAACTACCGTCGTTTCAGAGGAAAAACAACTGTATATACACGGACCG
Organism: Ridgeia piscesae; assembly: GCA_025642075.2. Classification (NCBI taxonomy): domain Eukaryota; kingdom Metazoa; phylum Annelida; class Polychaeta; order Sabellida; family Siboglinidae; genus Ridgeia; species Ridgeia piscesae. Next base: position 19,749 of record JAODUO010001705.1, read on the forward strand.
TCTACGTCTGCCTACAGTGGTTTACAGCTGGTGCTCAGGAAAACAGAAGGTTAGTCGTGAGACTCACGTAAAGGTGCTCCCTGGGCACTGTGATAGGGCCGCACGTCGTGACGTTTGAGCATCCTCTGGAAAGATATTGATAGTAATGTCTAAGTGGTGTGACTGCAAAACACCCATACGCGCACGCGCGCACACACACACAAACACGCACACAAACACACACACACACACACACACACACACACACACACACATCACTCACCACACACACACACACACACACACACACACACACACACACACACACACACACACACACACACACACACACACTGACACAACCATGGTGAATCGCCATATCGTGTTATAAATGCTGTACGTATTAGGCAGGCGGGCGGGCGGTCGGGCCGAAGGGAAAGCGGGTTGGCAGGTATATCGGCAAACCTCCGGATCACCGCCACGTCCCGTGTCGCCATTTCCCTCACGAAGTCGGCTTAGTGTCTTAGAGTTGTTGCCTGTTATTTCGGCCTTTCGCGTCTCCAGCTCCTCAACATCCCGTCTCTCTTAATACTGTTCATCACAGTTTGTTTGGTCTTCCTCTCAAGTCCTGCCAGCTGCCATACTTCCTCGTTTGCTCTATGTTAGCTCATGGGGGTGATTATCGCTCATGTAGTCATCCTCATCTCAGTTCACATGAGGCGGACCTCTTGTCTTCTCTTCAGGGCCCATGTCTCCGCTTTGTACGTAAGGACTGACTCTCTCCGCCGTGATAATCTGTATACAATCTCACCATCGGCAATCCGGTTCTCCTGGTCTTGCTCGTCACATTTAGAACGTTTATATGTAGTAGTAGATGTAGTGCTAAACCTTGGTGCAATCATACTCCCATCACAAATATAGCTGTATCGCTGTGCGTTGTTCTGACAACAGTGTTTGCTTACACGTAAATGCACTGTATTTTCCGTACCGACTTCTCTGGCACTCCCTTCTGAAAGTTCCAGCTTTCTTGGTTTTGTAAGGTATGCTTTCGCAGGATCTACATTTGCATAGTAGAGCATTTTCTCTCCTTCCAGGTCCTTCTCCTGGATCGGTATCAAAACGGAAGTGACGTCAGTTGTTCTTCTCCCTGGTCAAAATCCAAACTTCATCTGGTTTACTTTCCCTGTCTCCCTCAGCCTCGTGTCTATGTTCGTCTCTAAGATCTTCAAGATGTGCTTCAGTATCATTATTCCCCGATAGTTCTTGCTGTGTAGCACATCGCCATTCTGTCTCAAGATGGGTATTAACAGGCTTCTTTTCCAGTCGTCGGGATTCTTTTTCCTTCCCAGATCATCAATAGGAACATCCAGATATATTCATTTCCTGCTTCTTGTGAGTTCTGGTGGTCCTTCAGCCCTCAACATTTATGGTCCACTCGCCCTCAACACTGATGGTCCTTCCTTCCTCAACACTGATGATCCATCTTCCCTCCACATCAATGGTCCTTCCGCCTTCAACACTGATTATCCACCCGCCTTCAGCACTGATGGTCTTTCCGCCCTCAACACTGATCATCCACCCGCCCTCAACATTTATGGTCCTCCCGTCTTCACCACTGATGGTCATTACGCTCTAAACACGTCACTTACGCCTTCCGACGACAAAGTAGGAGAAGCTACTGAGAGAGCGTGTCAAGGAAGTCAGACAGCCTGGCGCGTGCGTTTTATTTTTAGGCAATTAGTATTGCTAATTATTGAATACTTGCACTATGTATCGTGTTGCTGTGTTCATGGGCTTCGATTTGATATTTGTCTAGATTATACTTTTTCAAGTGGACATATTGATGGTAATATCTCACGCGATGCAGAATCTGTGTGGATTATTTCTGATGTAACCAACTCTTCTAGTGTTGCACCGTCTGTAAAGAAACAAAGGCTCCGGCTACAGTATATGTAACAGTGTAACAATGTCTTGGCAACACAATTTCAGTTACTAATTGACTGAATATTTTGTGTGCGTGTGACTGAGATGGCAAGTCCTGAGAATGCCTGAAGAAAGTACCCCGAAGTTGCCCTAAGATGGACGTCACCCGGAAGAAGTATGCCGAGATGACCAAAGACAACATGGCAGAAGACAGTAATGGCGGAGCTAGAAGATACGGAGCTCTCGTGGGGCGATTCGCAGGCCACAGCGAAGGACTGGACCTCCTGGAGGAGTATTGTTGTAGCCTTATACCCAACTGGGGATGAAGAGAATAGTAAGTAAGTCATATTTATTTATTGTCCAATATATCTTTATCCCCCTCCTAGTAGTAGCAGTAGTAGTAGTAGTAGTAGTAGTAGTAGTAGTAGTAGTAGTAGTATTAGTAGTAGTAGTAGTAGTAGTAGTAGTAGTAGAAGTGGTAGCGGTAGCGGTAGCAGTAGCAGTAGTAGTAGTAGTAGTAGTAGTAGTAGTAGTAGTAGTAGTAATAGTAGTAGTAATAGTAATAGTAGTATTTATGGGAAATGGGTGAACTTAGTTCATGTATCCTCTATTTAGGATTTTTGGAACATGAACAATAACCCTAATGCACTGGCAACGGAGCATAGGTGGCGGGTGTGAACTTTAAACTCATGATGACTGATCAGTCAGTAATTTTTTTTCGGATATAGGGTATACCTGTAAAAAAGAGGGGGTTTATATGATTTGCATAAATGTGAATAACAAAGAATACGCGTATATACCTGAAGCACAGGAGTGCATGCAGCCGTTACACTCCCATGTCAATACACATTAAACGAATATCGCTTATGCAAGATCGACGATAGCAGTTGATGGTCCCCTTTCTGGCGTGTTAAAAATAAAATTGATTAATACATATTTTTGTTTCTTTTTTCTTTTTAAAATTTTGGAGATGGTGTACATTTACATGCGAGAGGGACCCTGTTGTATTTGAAAAACATGAGATATGCAGTGAAAAAATATGGTCTGAAATGAAAACATAAACTTAAGCAGGGCATTGCGAAACTGTGGTGCAGCCCGCAGTGCCGCTACTGCTGGCCACCTCACAACTCCACAATCCTCGTGAGTTTGTGTATTCATAATTAATACATAGAACTATCCTCTGTTTGGTAAACCTGTAAAATAACAATAATAGTTCATTATTGTATGCCTAAACGTATGTCATAGCACCGTAGCGCAAGGGACAGACACCTACGAAACCGTCAGGACCAGCACCGCTGCGGCCCGACGAACTCCACAATCTAATCTAAACTCCATAATAACTGAACAATTGTACACATGCAAAACATCAAGTTATGTCTAGAATAATAACTATCGTAATGCAGTTGCACAAGGGACAGACACGCGCGAAGCCGCACGGACCAGCGCTGCTGCAGCCCGACGAATCACGCACGCAATCTAATCCCCATAACAACTACATCACTATGCCCCGGCCAGGAGCCGCCACAACACGCCCCCCCCCAGGACCACGCAGTGTCTCAGTCACACTCTACATTATGCCGCAGAAGTCCATTGTAATTTGGTAGACACCAGCATATCTTTAAGGTTCTTGTTCTTGGAAAACGCTGTTATAATCCGAGGCGTGTAAAATCCTGGATATGCGGATTGAAACAGTTTATAGGTAGCTTTAGCCAGTTTAGCAATTGTCTTTCCTTGGTGGGAGAAATGAATCACAAAAGGTATAATATCAAGAGTCCTCTCTAATATTTAAACCTCCTGGCTGCCTAGTTTTAAGTCTTGTAATCCATTTGGATTCACAGTTCCGTCGGTAGATGGTTTCCAATGAGGTGTCGTCAGAAAATGGCCCTGATTCCAAGATTGTGATTCGCAAATCGGCATATGAGTGACAGGCTCCGTTAAAATGTCTGGCCACTTGTGTGTCGTTGTAATGTCTTATGTCCGACCTATGGTTATTCAGGCCTGTCCTGAGTTGATTGCCCGTCTCACCCATATAACTAACTGCACAAGCGTTGCATGTAATTAGGTACACCACAATGGCTGCACCGCAATTGTTGATTTTGCCCCGTTGTGTCACCTTTGTGTTATTAATAGGGGTGAAGTCTACAAATACCGTCCAGGCTTGACATCTTTTAACCTGGCATTTCGCGTATGTAAGTGTGCTGGTATGCGTGTGCACATGTGATTGCGTGTGTGTATGTGTGCGTGTGTGTATGCGTGCGTGTGTATGTATGTATATATATATATATATGTGTGTGTGTGTGTGTGTGTGTGTGTGTGTGTGTGTGGTGTGTGTGTGTGTGTGTGCGTGTGTGTGTGCTGTGTGTGTGTGTGTGTATGTGTGTGGGCGCATGTCCGTATGGAAAAAAGTATCTTAATCCTGGACAAAAAGAGAGAAGACAAATGCCGTACACGTGATTGACCAAGTCAGACGAAGGGAGCGGACCTGGGCAGGGCACATCAGTAGAATATGAGATAACCAAACAACATCGCGTATCAATTCTTGGAAAACGTACGAAGAAACACAATCGAGAAGAAGACCGGCGAAACGAAGAAAGAACTAGACGAGTAGAGGAAGTTTACTCTCTGGCAGACAATACAGCAAGACGCACATGTCTGGAAACATCATGCTGAGGCCTTCACCCAAACAGAGGATACCCCGACTGATGAATACTGATGATGATAATAATATTACTCTCGCTTCTCTCTCTCTCTCTTTCTGTGTCTCTCTCTTTCTGTGTCTCTCTTTCTGTGTCTCTCTGTCTCTGTCTTTCTGTGTCTTTCTTTCTGTGTCTCTCTGTCTCTCTCTATCTATCTATCTATCTATCTATCTATCTCTCTCTTTCTGTGTCTCTCTGTCTCTCTCTTTCTGTGTCTCTCTCTTTCTGTGTCTCTCTGTCTCTGTCTCTCCCCCTCCCCCTCCCCCTCCCCCTCTCCCTCTCCCTCTCCCTCTCCCTCTCCCTCTCCCTCTCCCTGGATACGCCCCTAGCGTATGCATCCGATATTAAATATAATTTAGGTGTACCATACAGTACCTTTCAAGAAGAACCTTTGCAGAGCTAGATCTCACTTTCAATGTTTTTTCGAAGTAACTCACGGCCGCCGGTACCAACACGTCCTGCGTCATTAAGGTAAATAATAACAACAGTAACGTACTTTTATTTTAAACAGTACCAGAACCAGATTAAAATCGTTCGTGGCACTTTACAGCTTATAAAAGACAAGTACGTAATATAAAATAGCCAAATTGTTGTTCTGTAAATATTTTGAATAACCATTTCTACCAAGAAGTGTGCATAAGAACACACACACACATATTAATATTATCACATTGCCGTAACAAAATCAAGTATGTAGAAATTAGCTATTTTGTTATACTTGGTGCTACATATAAGTAAGAAGCGCTGGGCTTGTTATATGCAATAATTATGTATGTATGTATACATGTATGTCGCAAACTACCTCAATGTACGGACTGTTCTGCCATGTTATTGTCCCTCGGATGGGGGGACACCTGATGGACGTGGACAGCGGACAATATATTTTGGTTTTCATATTCCCTGCTAATGCATATATCAAGCATTGATTTAAAAACAATTCGGTCGAAATATTTAATTTACAAGATGGCGGCGGAGAGGGACTTGCATGTTCTGTACTGGGAAAAAAACAATGCAAAATGCGCTGCGCTGCGCTGCGCTGCGCTGCGCTGCGCTGCGCTGCGCTGCGCTGCGCTGCGCTGCGCTGCGCTGCGCTGCGCTGCGCTGCGCTGCGCTGCGCTGCGCTGCGCTGCGCTGCGCTGCGCTGCGCTGCAATATGTTTATGACCAGATGTTAATAATATTCGTCAATCGGAAACTACAACTGTATCCGTCGTTAGAATATACTTATTGTACCGTCCCCAATCAGCACCAGTCGCGCAGAGTCCTGCCATGTATTACCCAGGGGCCAAATGCAGTTTTTTTGGTGCTGAAAACAGACATGGGATGCTGCAAAAGGTTTGATTCGAAAAAACATATCTACACATATCTGGGATCATAACCTAGGTGGACAACCTCGAGGAAAAGTTACTGGTAACATGGAATCGACACTCACACAACACGCCCCTACGAGCAAAAGGTGGTTTTCGCGCTCATCATCAAGAATGACATCCACACATCCCTGTATTACTATGGTGCCATTCCTATTATCTAATTATACACCAGGTACCTTAGTGTCACATATGAAGTCAAACTTCACCTAAATAAAATAAAATTGACATGACCAGATATTAAATATTGGTTCAAAACACGTTGCATTTCTGGTGTATATTATTTTAATTTTCGAATGTAATTAACATATTTCTTTTTTAATACGATTTGCATGTGTTCCATTTGTACATTAGTTTCTTCAGTACATTTGTTATTTAGGATACAAAATATATTAGAATACACAACTGATTCCCTTCCCATACCCCCAAAATAGAACCGTCAAGCAAAAACATGACATTCGTTGTGTATACATTTAATAACTGTTTTAGCTAAACTCTAATATATGAAATACATTGTTTTTATAAAGCACTCGTGTATGAGGAACTTGTATAAAATGTATCTCCAGATTAACAGCCCATAATGACAATAGTTTCATCATTAGGCCTAGGCTAGCTAGTGCGTAAATACTCATGTCTCGCTCGTAAAAATAACAAGGAATAATGAGTTTCCCATGAATCTATTTGTCGTTGAGAATCAAACAAGACACATACAGCACGGTAGTTATGTTTGTTCTGATGTTTGAAGGTACGAAACATTGTTAAAATACTTACTTACTGGAAGGTTGAACTGTAAATGACGACCTCCTGCAAGTGTCTGTCAAGTCTCCTTCTTCGACTCGCTGTTTTCACTGCTGCCAATCCTAGCAGCAAACATTGCGCGACTACATTTCTTTGACGATCCCTGGCAGCGAAAACTAATGTAACAGGGAATGTTATTCTTAGCGCATGAACAGTTCCTGTTACATCCTATTGCAGCCGCATGATATAGTTTTTGTCATCTGCTGTGGGAAGGCAGATTGTGTTGATGCCACTGGAACAGGCGTGCCGTTATCGAGAACCCACCCATACCCTTCATATGGCTGACTTGGCAACATGAGCAGTCGTGTCTATCAATGCAGCCAAAACGGCACGTCTCATGTGCAGAAGAAATGCGTCTTCTGTTGGTGGTAGCAATGTCAAGAGTGTACTCTTATTACTGAGGAACGTGTAGACCCGCAGCTTCCCGAGATCGGATCATTCGAACGCAACATCTTTCATGGTGTACACTGCTATCAATAGGTTTCTTACCTGGTTCATTACGTCTGCCGTTAGATGAGTGGTCTTGTTCGGTAAAGGTACTAAGTGCAGATACGTCAGTTGTTTTGCTGCGATTCACCCATATCTTCTTACCAGTGAAATATGGATAGCTGGTTGTGTCTCGTCCACTATGGCTGTGCAGGAAAGGAAGTGCACGACACCGTGCTGGTCCAAGTGAAGCACACATTTCATGAATGGGTAGATTTACCAGTAGGGATTCGGGTAGCTTTAAAAGCGTTCATGCATGAGGCGTGATAAGATATATCATTTGCTACCATGGCATATCCTTGGCCTATCAATCTTAGCAGAATGTCTTCCCTGTTCAATTTGTTGGCCATAGCTGCGATCGCTTGCTGACTGCTATCTGTGGAAACCGTGCAGGTTGGATCCTTACCTTTCATCCACCTTTTGTTGCATATAACACAGGCACCATTCGCGTGAAATGTTTGGGTGCGATTCCTAATAGAAATGGGTGGTGACGTTGATGGTGATGTGCTGCAGTTCTGACCTGCTAAAGCTGAACTACTACTTTGGAGATGTTTCTTTTCTGCGAGTTTATAACTCTTTTAATTTAGGTACATATTTCTATATTTTGCATGCCATTTGGGTGACTTGTTTTTCACCCACGTTTCCACAGCTGAGTCATTACGTAGCCTACGAAAAGTGTCACCCTGCCTAGCTGTCATTGCTACGGTAAGTTTAGGTGTCGTTGTGTTGTACATTAAATAGTCCGTTGTTCGTTCTTCCTTGGCATATGATACACATTGTATAGTCAATTCTAGTTTTATCTTCTCGACTTTTCTTTGCATGTTGCAATGACACATTTTCACCAAAAACACGCTTCCTAGAGAGGCTATTCATTTTGTCTCATCTATCTGCATCACAAACCCTGTGGGTTCAAAAACATACAAATATTACAATCTGTGTCGTCATATTTAATGTGCAGTGTGTATGTATACATTTGTATATATGTATTATACTTGATAGCTTTTATGTGCAGTGGCATGTTCACATTGTATGCATATTAAACCTGAGACCTTTTTTGTGCAATATCGTATTCACATTGTATCTATATTAACTCCAAACACTACTTAAATATCTGTATTGCTTTCTAATGATGGTAAAATTGCAAGTTATTTGGAATGTTTATGTCTTGAACAAAGTTCTTGCGAACCTGCGTGTTTTCTTTATAATGTTTGTATTTTATTGCAAAACTGGCCGAAATCACAATAGTCTATGGAATGGCATCGTTTTTTGTTTGTTTGTTTACATTAAATGTATACTTTCATCATTCCACATAATCCCAGTCGTATATACATTATAAAATATTCCGGAATAGCTAACATTTGAAACCTGTAAAGCTAGTGACCGACTTTCATACGACAAATATGCTCTGTTAGGATTGTCGTTATTAGTATAGGCAGTTATATGTTCTGAAGGATCATTACAAGCAGAAGCATTGTGACAGTTTGCCTGTAAGAATAATCACGGAAATCATGCATTTTAATATATTATTATCGTGATTGTTATGGCATCGGTGGCTAGTACTTGTGTTTGGCGATCTTGAGAAGTAATGAAGAATGCCATCTTTTGAGCAGTACAACCTGTTTTGAGGCAAATGTATATATGTGTTATGATTGTTTTCATTTAGACAACTTAGTATATATAAGTGCTTATCTACCTGTTACGAAACTACAACGTGTAGAAACGAAAATACTGTAAAAGACACATACGGCCAATATTCGTTACTGCTATCTGCGCTACGTAAATCGCTATTATATTTGTCTATGACAGTGTGGTAAACTCAATATTAAATTGAACAGTTAAGATAAGAAAGGCATAACACAAGGTATGTATCACCTGATATTCATGACGAAACAGAATCCGAGCTATAGACTAATCTGTAATCCATATTTTATCAGCGTTTGCTTTTATGTAAATCTGCCATCCGAGCGGCATTACTGACATCCAGCCATATAACAATACTGCTAAAATCAGTACCATAATATATCATTAGTAAGAACACCTCCCCAATCACTTCAGTTTATTTTCGTCAGTCGGAAATTACAACTGTAATCCATCGTTAAAATATCATTCTTGTGTCTTGTCTTCAATCAGTTCAAGTCGCGCGTAGTCTCAGCATGTATCGTGACACACTTAGTTACAATTTAAGGTTTTGGCGTCTGTAGCAACCCACGGCTACAACGGCGCACACACAAACCGTTGAGGTAACAAATATGCCACAGTTTACAACATTTTAAACACTGTATGCCTGGAATTATGTGGAATTGCTGCGTGAACATATAGGTGGGCCCGAAAATTGCCATTTGTCGAAACGTCCGAATGTTTTGATGCGCGAACTTGCAACACATAATTATTCATTTACTGGCCATAACATCGGTCTTATGCGATAGGTTTTCACAGTTAAGGTTATTTTAAACATCTACATACTGCTGAAATAACGTTTGGGAATGTTTTTGTGGTACGAACCTGTTCATTAATTAGCCTTGATGAATCGGTGCAAACTAGTGTTCTCGCTCAAAAAATGGCAAAATATCTATAGGAAGGCATTACAACGCTAGTTCGATTTTGAGTTTGGGTGGCTGTCTTTAGGGCTAATCACATGATTCCAGTAGCTTATTTGTAAGGTTGTCCACCTGGGTTGTGATCATAAATATATGTATATATTATTTTTGGAGGCAAACCTTTTACAGCATTCCATGTCCGTTCAACCCACTTGGCCCCCACGGTATATCGTGACACACAAGCCCTATATCCCAGGCGGAGTTGACGGGCTGAAAAGTGCTGCCACCTCACGGAGTCTGGTTATTCGAGGCTATGAAAATATGTATTGTAGCGGTGTAGCGCTTAAATTTTTCCGGGCGTTAAAAACGTTCCAGTTTACGTTTCTGCGCATGCGCGACAAATGTAAAATTATCAATGTGCAGCGAAAAGACAAAAGCATTTATGGTATAAATACTACGGGTTGTTC
>JAODUO010001705.1:47500-55000 GCA_025642075.2 Ridgeia piscesae
GCCTGCAGTTCCCTGGAAGGAGGAGAACTCGAGGATCAGGGAGCCGAAGGCACAAATCTCGGACACTGGGAATTACGGACGTTTGGGGTGAGAGTGTAGAAAGAACAGGAAGAACGGACATTAGGGCTTTGCGCTCGGTGTAAACACAATGGAAATACGATATTGTGTAAACGCGATCTATAGAGAAGTGTACGTTCACGTTCACGAGCATGCGGGCATAAACACACATGCACGAACGCACATACACACACACATAAACAAACACGCACACACTAACACATACACACATATGTGTATGTATATATACATATATGTATATATATAATATATATATATATATATATATATATATATATATATATATATATATATATATTATATATATACTTATTAACATATATATATATATATATATATATAAATAAATAAATATATATATATATATATATATATATATATATATATATATATATATATATATATATATATATTATAATATAATATATATATAATAAATATAAATTAATTGACTTTGACCCGGAAAAACTTACGTACCGTCTCTAATGAAAACTGTCTTTGTCTCGAAGTTTGAAATATTCATGGAATACAATATATTGCAATATAATACTCTTTAATGGTCAACAATCGGAAATTCATATGGTAGACATTCATAGTAATGCAACACAATGATATTAGCCTTCGGCTGTGTCGACACGTCGAAAATGTGATTCGCAGACAACACAACATCACAAATACTGCCCATATCTTGAAACAGTTTCTCTGACTAAAATAAAAATAGTAATTAGTAGTAGTTTTAGTAGTTTTATAATAACGAGTAGCTATACAGGTTTGAATGCCTGAAGATGGATTTTAGCCATCGTTTCTTACCAGGTTACCTTTATTGTGTTTGATGTTGCCGAAATTACCTACATGCTAACTGCCTTGTGTAGATCGTTACGTGGATCATCTTTTGGTAAGTTATTACAATAATCACATGGTTCGTTTCTTGGCCGTGTAGAGTATAATCATTGTAACAAGTCTTCCGCAACCTACTGAAATAACTCGTCACCGTTATCAGTTTACGTTTCTCCAATCTTAACACTAACCTTAATACTAACACTAATCCTAACCTTAACCCTATCCCTAGCCGTAACAATAAACTTAACCCTAAGGCAAGTAGTCGACTGAAACGTTGGCCCGACAGACCATCGCAAATACGACTTATAAAACTGTTATGGAATGGTTCCCATTTAATCTGAATAATTGCTATTTGTAATAGTCTGCTTCTTGTCTCTTTGACTGCTTCTACATCCATTTTCAAGGATGCTCTTCGTGTTAATAAGAAGAGATGGATTTATCTGCAACTCGCGTTTATAAATGCTGACATTTTTAGGCAACGTGTAGAAAGTCAATGGCTGAATTTGTACGCCAATGTGACTCTTTTTGGCCAGTACAGCATTTCCTACAAACGTCTTGATATATTCATTCTCAAAATCATAATATATTCATTTAGACACACAAATGTCAGTCGCATATTGTTGCAAACCACGCAACAATATGAAGAACAACGAAGGTCCTCCACGTTTCGGTCTTCCCTGTGACGAGTAACAGTGAATACATAATTGACAGGCCTAATACATGATTGCGCACGTGGGTTACGGTCCAGTGAGCAGCCGGAAGTTCGTATACACAAAGCAAGGACAACACCGTTTTTAACATATCAGTAAACCACACATACATCGTTCTTGTCGGTGACGCAACAGTTTGACTTGGGCTTCGCAGGTGTACGTACACATGCATTGGAAACCAGCATTGACACAAACACAAATGATACTAAAATTTGGTAAAATGTCGCCTCATTTCTGGTGCTAATTTCTCACTTTCAGCTGTATATATCAACCAAACTAATTATATCCTTAAGCCTCAGCAACCCAATTATAAACGAATGTGGTGCTTGACTTTCCATACCATATGTATTTGATTAACTGGCATATACATATGTGACGTGTTCTAACGAAATGAGTCCTATGTCAGCGAACTTGATTTCGAGAAAACACCGCATAAACATGTAACGATGAATTTCGACGATTTTGACTTTTTGTCACCAAAGTCTACTTTTGCATCTTTTTTGTCAATTGGCAATGCTTATTTCTCGTTTACATTATTATTTAGTACTTTTTATAGCCTTTTTAGACACACTACGTAACATTTCACGCATGAATTTCGTAAAACAGAACCGATAAATCGCACTAGTTCAAGTCGTATTCTTTGGGGTTTCCCTCAACGCATGGCGGACTTATTTGGTACTACAGGAAAGCCCTGGACGCCCTCTTTCGGATGCTTGTAGTAGAAATTCCCACTGACGTCATTGTAAGCCAATAGCAGCATTTAATGCGAGAGGTCCATCTGTGAACAAACGTCACTAGACGCCGCGAGGAGCTGACAGCGTACCCCTGATTGGCTTAGAGCTGTGCGCGCAGGCGCAGTGCGCTCTCGCTAGCCGTAAACAACGTGGAATTGATCGGGTCGCTGCTACAAAACATTGCTAAATACTCGGATTATGTTGTAATAATTTCAGTAAACAGTTAGCATGATATATCTTCAACAGCGAACATGCCTTGGGAGTTTATTTCGAATGCATCAAATGGAGTAATAGAAGCAAAACGGCCGATTTTGGATCGACAATGTACTCGACTGTGTGCTTATGTGACCGCGAACTTCAAATGCGTTTTTCTCCGTTTGAAACTTTCTACCCTAGGCATGTTCAGCGTCCAATAACTTTGGCTGCGTGTGAGATATCTCCATACTTTTTACACCGTTGGAAAGATTAATACATCTTCTTTCCAATGGTGTGACTAACTCAATTATTTTTTTTGTTGACATACGACTCATTTCGTTAGGACACGTCACATATGGACAATCAGTACAAGGAAATGTCCAATAGAGAGGGTACGTAAGTTTTTCTTGAAAATCGAGGCTTCCGTGAAAAATATGGTAGTCTGGGAAACGCTAGTGGACGTTTTAAAATCTGCCTAGGCTTTTTAGCTTAATGGTCAAGGTTAGGTGAACATTGTGTCAATTTCTGCTGAACAAATACATACGTCATCTATTACAAATTGCCCACTCATTACCAAAAGCGCTCTTAGCTAGCCGACCGAGTCTGACCACCCGCTCTCTACGTTCTTCCAAGTACTTCCGTCTCAAAGGAGATACCGTTGTATAAAATGTAAAACATCTCGCTATAGCAGGAGTTTTGTGCCGGTGGCCATTAGAATGTTGAATGCTAAATGAGTCATATTGATGTCACCCGGTTGAATTGTTCTTGTAGTGGATACATCTGGAAATTTATTTGCATTTTGTTGAGATCATCCCATATATTTTAGATGTGATCATGAGTTGTAAAATGCATATCTCTTTTAAGGACAATAAAGTAAAGTGAAAGTGACCCTGTGTTTCTATTACTACGTGTGGTATAAACAATCATTGCTTGAAAGAGACATCAGTCCCATGTGGTGCCTAAGTATGATGCTTGCAGAATGAAGGGATGACGGGGACCATCGACCAATGGCCGGCCTTTTCTCGGATCACACTGGCCTTGTTGGAAGATACCGGGCAAGTTATTCCAATATATACACACATATACGTACGTACGTGCCCACGTACGTACGTATATACATACATTTCAGCCTACTCCTCTCCAATTTCTTCTTAAAACTTCCCTTCACTTCAACCTCCACTCTTTTCGTCCATTCTTCTCTTATCTGCTCTCTATCTTAATTTTTTAGAGGTATTTGGGTATGTAGAATTCATTTATTTATGTTAAGTTGTCAGTCCAAGGTCAATACCAGATGCTGAACATCAGGTGAAGGTCACAATTGACCTCTCGATAGCCAATAAATGGAAACTTCTTATTCTATCTGCTGCCTTTGATATTATTTATCATACCATTCTAACGACCAATTACAATTATCATTGATGCTATTTTAATTAATGTTACTATTGTTATTATCATCATCTTCATCTTTATTATAATTATTATTAAATTTCAAACTCAACACCAGCAAACATTACGTGAAACATGCATACATGCACAATTACTGGCAAAATGTATTTGCATTAAAGGTGTGTTCTGCGTGTTTCAATAAATTAACATAAGAAAAACATGTCACAATAAAATAAAACGTTAACTTAAAAACGGCATAGTATACTGCCAAAAAGTGTGTACTATATGAAATAAAATAATTTCAAAATCAGTTACACACATTATGATATATTTGATACAATATCAGTTGTGCATTATGATGTCGACGACGAAATGTCAATATAATACCACCAGTATTCCACTTCGAAAATAGGGATTAACGTTGATCATGTTCTAAATGTTTACTTTTATTTAGAAATGAGTAAGTTACGTAATGAGATGAGACATGTATAGTTTAATACTACCTTTGACATGTTTTATTTGCACACTACAGATGGTACGTAGTGAACTATGCAATGGCGGACAAATTGAGGTGGGGCTTTCATCTCGGCTGCGAATTCGCAAAACAAAGCTGTATGGAGTATATGGAAAAAAAGAGAGCTGAGTACGTTTTAGCCTCTTTCAATATCACCGTGTTCACAACGTAATATTTTATGCTAACCAGTATACCAGTTTTATTATTATAATTATTTACTTATTTCTGTATCAATGTTATATTTGTTCTTATTCACGTATTACAGCATTACATCATTAACGACAATATTTATGTAATAGTGTTATGCAAAAAAGTTAGGTTAGTGTATCACAATTTATTTGAATTGATTAATTATTTATAAGTATTGTCATGCAATTTAACTATTTAGTGAATACAAAGAAATATTAGATTTATTTATGAAAGTGTGTCTCGTTTGTTCTACATCTTCGTCTTCTTCTTCTTTTCTTCTTCTTCTTCACTTTACATCATCACGAGGCGTGGTCCTCGAAGTGGCGTATACTCTCCTACTCGGTCTTTACTCCTTTCCTCTCTCTGTCTCTCTGTCTCTCTGTCTCTCTGTCTCTCTGTCTCTCTGTCTCTCTGTCTCTCTGTCTCTCTGTCTCTCTGTCTCTCTGTCTCTCTGTCTCTCTGTCTCTCTGTCTCTCTGTCTCTCTGTCTCTCTGTCTCTCTGTCTCTCTGTCTCTCTGTCTCTCTGTCTCTCTGTCTCTCTGTCTCTCTGTCTCTCTGTCTCTCTGTCTCTCTGTCTCTCTGTCTCTCTGTCTCTCTGTCTCTCTGTCTCTCTGTCTCTCTGTCTCTCTGTCTCTCTGTCTCTCTGTCTCTCTGTCTGTCTGTCTCTCTGTCTCTCTGTCTCTCTGTCTCTCTGTCTCTCTGTCTCTCTGTCTCTCTGTCTCTCTGTCTCTCTGTCTCTCTGTCTCTCTGTCTCTCTGTCTCTCTGTCTCTCTGTCTCGCTGTCTCGCTGTCTCGCTGTCTCTCTGTCTCTCTGTCTCTCTGTCTCTCTGTCTCTCTGTCTCTCTATTTCTTTCTTTCTCTCTTTATCTCTCTCTCATTCTCTCTCTCTCTCTCTCTCTCTCTCTCTCTCTCTCTCTCTCTCGCGCACTGCCGCTCCCTCTCTCCCCCCTCTCTCTCTCTCGCCTCTTTCTACAACACAACTTCCAAAAAGTATTTACAATAACCAGTATAGAGTCAAAGTGTGCGCGCGCGTACTTAAGTGTGTCAATCGTCCTTCGTTTGTTTACCGTTATTATTATGACTATCTACTTCCTTATATCAACCTTATTTTCTTATATCCGGCGTATCAGTATGTATTTAAAGATTACATTTAAAATGGTATGATTATATTCTATGTTAGATTTGTTGTTATTTTTGCAGATTACCGCTATAGTTGAATTAATTTCTTATCATTCAAGTTACGTAATGTCATAATAATTCCACACTAGGAAGCAGAGAGTGGCCGTTGGAAATTTATCTATGTGTATTATATTTATTTTATTAACTGATTTATAATGTTACCCCACAGTAATGTAACAACACGTTAGGACAGTCATAGTTAATATACAGTTAATAGTGTTGATATATTTGTCATATTTACTTTATAAACTCATTGTTTTCATTAGTACACAGTGACGTCAGACACAGACACAGACACATACACAGACACAGACACAGACAAAGACACAGACACAGACACAGACACAGACACAGACACAGACACAGACACAGACACAGACACAGACACAGACACAGACACAGACACAGACACAGACACAGACACAGACACAGACACAGAGAAAGCGGTGGAAGAAAATGATAATACAAACACAGACAAAACGATATACAATGTAACTACGAATCATTCAGCCCCATTCAACCGTCCATGTGTGCTTGTGTTCTATAGGAATAAGCCAATTTCTCCGTATTGCGATGAACAGGACACGAACAAACAAACGTGTTCTATGGAAGGTCTCTCCGTTAATATTTGTTCCTTAATACGGTATCGGACGCAACTCTCTCGACAGTATCAGGTGGGTGGCCATAAGGGTCATAAAGGCCATAAGGGCCTTAAGGGTCATACGGGTATTAAAGGCCTTAAGGTTCATAACGTTTAAAGGATTAGGGTCGTACATTAGAGTCTTAATTGTCATAAGGGTCTTTAGTGTCATCATTTTCAAAAGAATCTTAAAGGTATTAAGCGTCACGAGAGTCTTAAGGGTCACAAGGGACTTAAGGTAGCCGTGATGGCCTGAATGTTGTGGCCTGAATATAGCCGTGTCGGTATGAATGTAGTCATGTTGGCCCGAGTGTTATGGTATGAGTTTAGCCGTGCCGGTAAGACTGTAGCCGTGTCGGTGAGACTGTAGCCGTGTCGGTGTGATTGTAGCCGTGTCGGTGTGATTGTAGCAGTGTCGGTGTGATTGTAGCAATGTCGGTGTGATTGTAGCAGTGTCGGTGTGGCTGGAGCCGTGTCGGTGTGGCTGGAGCCGTGTCGGTGTGATTGTAGCCGTGTCGGTGTGATTGTAGCCGTGTCGGTGTGATTGTAGCCGTGTCGGTGTGGCTGGAGCCGTGTATGTGTTATTGTAGCCGTGTCGGTGTGATTGTAGCCGTGTCGGTGTGGCTGGAGCCGTGTCGGTGTGATTGTAGCCGTGTCGGTGTGATTGTAGCCGTGTCGGTGTGATTGTAGCCGTGTCGGTGTGATTGTAGCCGTGTCGGTGTGGCTGGAGCCGTGTATGTGTTATTGTAGCCGTGTCGGTGTGATTGTAGCCGTGTCGGTGTGATTGTAGCCGTGTCGGTGTGGCTGGAGCCGTGTATGTGTTATTGTAGCCGTGTCGGTGTGATTGTAGCCGTGTCGGTGTGGCTGGAGCCGTGTATGTGTTATTGTAGCCGTGTCGGTGTGATTGTAGCCGTGTCGGTGTGATTGTAGCCGTGTCGGTGTGGCTGGAGCCGTGTATGTGTGATTGTAGCCGTGTCGGTGTGATTGTAGCCGTGTCGGTGTGGCTGGAGCCGTGTATGTGTTATTGTAGCCGTG
>JAODUO010001705.1:60000-65000 GCA_025642075.2 Ridgeia piscesae
AAATTAAAACTACTAGTGGCAAAATTTAATTGCTGTGTTTTTCTTGGGAATCCTAAGTGGGGGTTGAAAATCGAATTTACGGAGAGCCTGAAAACAAAATAATACCCACAATAACACGGTATTAAATAAATGATTATTAAAACCACACTTTCGCATAATAGTAAACACCCAAATAACTAGACACTAAAAGCGGATTTGATATGATGTATGTTGAATGTTAGGGCACGATTTATATATAGTCTGGCACTCCATCACATGTTAGTGTTCGTCACACATCCGTGAATTACACATTTAGGCCCGGCGCAGAACCTTCTCCTGGAGCGGTACGGCCCAGACTCGAAATGCGTGCTTCATGGTCGTCGGTGGATGGTCAATGAAATATTCTCTAGGTCATTGCAGTCTGGCTGTGGATGTTACAAGGTGGGCTTAGTATAGAATAGCCTCGGCTACCCAGGCACCAATTTTTAGCCCCTTAACACATATTCTGGTAGATTTATGCTCTGCCGATTTGACCACAAGCTCAGCTTTACCCCAGAATTGGGTAATGACGTTGATTGGCTCACCATCATCATTTTGCAGCCATAGTGTCCCTTGGTTGGGCGCAGGGCTCAGCATGCTGTTTCCAATTCTGCCTATCTTGCGTTATCCTCTGCCTGATGGTAACCTTCCAGTAGTAATCTAGTTTGTCCCTCCATCGTCTTGCCGGGCTTCCTCTAGATCGTTTCCCTTCATAGGGTTTCCATGTGGCGATAGCTATGTCAGATAATACTATAGTATTAAACGTACGCAATATTAAGCTTATGTTCACACACAAATAAACAGAAATACCAATTTGCGGTTGTTTATGAAGCAGGAAGTGTGACAGGATTAACCTCGATTATCCAGTCCCGTGAGGTGGCAGCAGTTTTTAGCCCCTCACATGTATGACATTCAAAATGTTGCAAATTGCCCAGTCTGTCTTATCGGCGAAGTTACTCAGTCGAGCGAGAGTCGGTTAAATGACACTACGCACAGAAAGGACTCATTAATGGTGACTCACTTAATATGGCATGGCGACTCAACTTGTAGCACGGAGGTAGGGTTTTGAAGCCTTGCTGTAGACATTATACGCTGTATATGGTATAGCAGCGTAAACACGAGAAGTTTAAGAGGAAGTCGTATTCAAATCGAGCAAGATGATGAATGAATTAGTCATAAACGTGTTGCCATAATATATATATTTACGGCTTGCCGACTTAGAATACTTTTGCAGTTAAACCTTTTACAATTACACGAAGGTCACTTTCAAATATTGATAGAAAGTGCTAATGTTGTACCGTTTTGTTTGCTCATTAGCCAAGTTACCAGGCATTGCTAGGTAATACGTTTTAAAATTGCGAACAACATTACTGTCTAACTGACCCTGCCAACGTGGATATCTTGCCGAGAAGGACTATACAGACTTGATCACCGTAGATGTCACTAAATCATTTGATTAAGTTCCACAACAAATACTAACCCACAACCACAAATACTATCGCGTCACAGATCCAATATCACCATGGACAGAAAGCTTCCTTACAGAAATAACTCAACTGATTATAATCAATTGATAAACGTCTAACCCAACCAACCAATACACCTCTAGAGTATCATAGGAACAGTACTATGCCCCCCCTACTTTTGTATGTCCATAAACAACCAACCCAGCAATATATCTTCAAATGTTTGCCTATTTGCTGACTGTCTGTTATATGCATATATTAAATCAGACGACAAAGACATTTCTCTCTTTCAAAAATGATCTACTAACATTTGACGAATGACAAAACACATGGCTTACGTAATTCAACCCCACTTAATGCTTTACAGATATATTACCCTCAACAAAACCTAAGTTAGTTGAATTGCACTGTTAATTTGGCATAGAAACATCAGATGCATTAAACTCGGTGCAAACCAATCTTAATAAGCTCAATAGGTATTAGGAATTGTTTTATGTATGCCCAAGTCACATTAAGTCCGGAGCCTAGACAAACCTTGCCCGTCCAATATATGAAAACGCGTCTGTAAATAAGTAAGAAAGTTGAGATGTGAAATGACCCAAAGACATATTGACAGATGTTCTAAGCCCGTTATTCTAGAGAGCCAGAAACGGCAACACAACTCCCTAAGGTCTTCAATGGGATATCTTTCAACCAGAAGAAAATGCAAAACCATATTACGATGGAACATATATCAAAATATCAATCGCAAAACTAGATGCCCTCGTAAATAAAAAAATCACTTCATACAAATCAGGGTCTAATCAAATATATTAAGAAAACATGTGTCCCATCCACAAAACAAGTAGTGGTATTCTTTACCTACATATATTTTATCAAATATACCAAACAAGCCACCACGCACACTAGCATGATGGTTCCACTGAACAATTTGCAAGTTGATCAGGTATATACCGATGCATTGTCCCATTCTGTTTCACTGATTGCAGCGAGATGCGCAAGTGTTATTGTGATTGTACAGATTCAGTGTTTGGGGTCGGAAAGGAACGGCTTCAGGGTTCAAATCGCGGACACGTATTACTCGTGCACGCGCACTGGGGAAGAACTGGAGATCAGTGTACCGATTTTAATAGGCCGTTTAACCGGGTCTATAATCTGCCCGTTTTACCGAGACATCTGCACCGTAAGTGCCTTGCGCAGTTATTGTTGTTGTTGTTATTATTGTTGCTGTTGTTGTTCTTTGTCCTGTTATTTATATTTATATCTCTAGTGCCATTGCCAGTGCATTGCTATTGCTACGTCTACGTCTACGTCTACGTCTACGTCTACGTCTACGTCTACGTCTACGTCTACGTCTACGTCTACGTCTACGTCTACGTCTACGTCTACGTCTACGTCTACGTCTACGTCTACGTCTACGTCTACGTCTACGTCTACGTCTACGTCACGTCACGTCACGTCCACGTCCACGTCCACGTCCACGTCCACGTCCACGTCCACGTCCACGTCCACGTCCACGTCCACGTCCACGTCCACGTCCACGTCCACGTCCACGTCCACGTCTGCGACTATACCTTTGTCTATGCCAGAGCCTATTATAGACCCAGTCCTAGTCCAAGTTCTAGCCCTTGTCCTAGTTCTATTCATAGTCCTAATTATTGTGTTAGTTTCACTTCTATTTATAGTTCTACTTATAGTTACATCTCCATATAATTATATCTCTATCGCTAACGTTATCTCTATCTTTATGTATCAATGCGTATGCCTGATATGTTTATTATGGCATTAAGTTGTATATTTTCCTGGTTCGTTCTTACAGCCTCAGAAGGCGCCGTCATTTCCTAGCGACCTTCCTTTGCCGTCGTCGAGAGGTCAGTGACAGTAGCAGAATAATTTATATTAATAACGTTGACTTTTTCAATATTCATAACGACTAAACTGCATGTACATATACATGTTTTATACTACATATATATATATATATGCATATATATATAATATATATATATATATGTATATCAGATATATATATATATATATATATATATATATATGTATATCATATATATATACATATATATGTATATATATAGTATATCAATATATATATATATATATATATATATATATATATATATACTACATACATCACATACATCATACATACATACATACATACATACATACATAACACAAAAACTAATATATATATATATATATATATATATATATATACCTGTAAAAAGCATATATATATAATAGTGTCTATATATATATATATATATATATATATATATATATATATATTATGTATGTATGTATGTATGTATGTTATAGTATGTATATGTATACATGTTGTATGCATATATATACATATATGTATGGTGTATATAATATATATATATATATATATATATATATATATATATATATATATATATATATATATATATATATGAGTGTGTGTTGTTTCTGTTTGTAGTGACTTGTGCAGATATCACCTGTCCTCCTTTTGTCGAGTGTCGTGAAGTTATCTACGGCGCCATCTGTGTTTGTCCGAATGGTGTCTGGGGACCGCTTTGTGGCCGAGGTGCGATGAATGCGATAACCTCTGCTGCGACAACCATCACTGACCCCTCAACAACAACTGACTCAACAACAACAAATGACTCAACACCAACGTCTGAAGCAACAACCATGTCCTCCTTTTGTCGAGTGTCGTGAAGTTATCTACGGCGCCATCTGTGTTTGTCCGAATGGTGTCTGGGGACCGCTTTGTGGCCGAGGTGCGATGAATGCGATAACCTCTGCTGCGACAACCATCACTGACCCCTCAACAACAACTGACTCAACAACAACAAATGACTCAACACCAACGTCTGAAGCAACAACCACTGATACAAGAGGAATATATCGTACAAATATCACTTATAAAACAAAAACCTATGATACGACAGCAAAATCTGATATGACAACAACCTTCGATGCAACGACAACCTATAAGGTGACAACAACCGTCGGTGAGACAACAACCTATAATGTGAAAACAACATATCATTCAACAACAAAATATAAAGCGACAGCAAGGTATAATGCAGCAATAAAATCAACAATTGCTCCGACGACAACAACAACGACAACGACAACCACAACGACAACACCAACAACACCACCACCATCAACAACAACAACATCACCACCCCCACCAACAACAACAACATTTGCTCCGCCTGGTACACCAACAACCGATGATGCGACAATAATAGATGACAACAATAGTTCTACCGTCACGGTTAAACCAGGTAAGATCTAATTACTGGACAAACCAGGTAATATTTCATTATTGATTAACTTGATTGATTGATCGACTAATTAACCTTGGATATCATCGAGTATAATCTTACAATTGTCGAAAAGGTAAATGATGTTATTAGATTAGTATCATCATCATCAACATATTGTATCAAGTATATTATTCTTTATCTACACATATTGTGTCAAGTAAAGTGTTCAAGT
>JAODUO010001705.1:70000-71633 GCA_025642075.2 Ridgeia piscesae
CTAGGTTCTGCAGACAAAGGAGGTACACCCAACTGTCACCGCCGACCCCCATCAATATGCCTAGGTCGGATGTACCCAGCCGTTGCTGATTGTACAACGTTGTCGTCGTCCGAGCTGATTACATCATCACAACCTGCGTTGTACGTCAGCGCCATTGTTGTAGTTGTACGTATCATGAGTTATACTATATATATATATATATATATATATATATATACATATATATGTATATATATATATATATATATATATATATATATATATATCATACACACATATACATATATATATATATATATATATATATATATATATATATACATACATGTATATATATATATATATATATATATATTATATATATATATATATACATGTGTGTATGTATATATACACATACATGTATATATGTATGTGTATACATATACAACATACATATTATATATATATATATATATATATATATATATATATATAATCATCTTCATCACTGTGCAACCGTAGTGTCCTGTGTTGCTTTGGGAAGGCGGCGTGCTGTTTCCACATGATACCTTGCTGTATCCTCTGCCAGATGGTATCCTTCCAGTAGTCGTCTAGTTCGTCTATCCACCATCTCGTATGTATGTTTCTTTCGTATGATTTCCGGGTTATCTAGTACTCTGATGAACAGGTCCACTTCCGTCTTGTGACCTGTTCATTCACGTCTGTGACCTTTGTTTTTTTCTTACCTAGATCATTAGCCACGATATGTGATGCTTAACATACTCCTTTTTATCTGAGTATGTGTGGCTGCTAGCTTGTTCTTTGCTTGGCCAAGTTTCTGCGCCGTATATCATTGCTTGAAGTACGCATGAGTTGTAGACATGTCTCTTCAAGCACGTTCCAATGTTACCCTTGAAGACATCGCGGTGTTTGGCGTCGTGTTGCTGCCCATCCGGCCGTGATTTTTCATTAAATATTCCTGGCTTGGTTTTTTCCTGATATCTGTCCCATGTAGACATAGCTTTTACATTTTTCGATCTGAATGTTGTTGAGATATATTGGTGTGTTGTTTTCCATCATTACTTTAGTTTTCGACTTGTCCATCTTCGACACTGCTTATATGTATGTATATATATATATATATATATATATATATATATATATATATATATATATATATATATATGTATATGATCTACTACCTTAGATATGATATGATGAACTGTTTTTATTAAATATTTATTTCTCTTTTGTTTTATTTTGCTCAGATGCGCAAATTATATACCTTTTATTCATATAATAATTTGTTTTTACTATACTCTCGTGTACAGCATACTTTAATTATTAATCATTTTTATTTTATCTCTCAACTATCTCATGTCCCCCCATAATATATATATATATATATATATATATATATATATATATATATATATATATATATATATATATGTACATACAGTTAGTGTAAGTCACAGACCATAATTTGATGAGCAGAATATATATATATATATAGTATTCATATATATATATATATATATATAATATATATATATATATATAACACACACACACACACACACACACACAAAAACACACACACACACACACACACACACACACACACACACACACACACACACACACACAC
>JAODUO010001706.1:0-10000 GCA_025642075.2 Ridgeia piscesae
ACTTAATATATGGTTTCGGATCAATACAATATTGAAGGCATTATAATTTCAATACACATCGTCAAATACCACATTTAATAACAACACTTCAAACCAGGGCTATTACGAAGTATCAATTCAAATATGTAGAGAAGTATATCGTTAGAATCCAGACATAGGGTCCAAATACATTATTTGAAAGTATTTTGTATCACAACTTCCCCATCTACGCACATTGTTTTATTGCTGATGTTTAGGGTAGTATTTGTATTTAAATACTTTCCTAAGTATTGACACCGATATTTTTCAAACTATGACAGTATTATCTACTTGACCTGCTTTCCATATGCATGTAATGCACACTAACTGATTACCTTATTACCACAGCTTCATATTTACTTTAAATTACTGATGAAAGACCTTTACTTAACACTTGAGGCTACTATATAAATTTACTGCAAGTGACCCTAACTTATTGATGCTCAAACCCAGGATGGATTATTTTAACGGTGACCATAGGTCAATATCCCATTTGTTCTGTCAATGAACTGAACAGTTTATTCTGGTTTCCTGGCTGTTGACTTTGGAGTTGAACCTTCCTCACAACATTAGCAATTATTAGCAGTGTCCTTCTGAGGGCAACATGGGCATTATATTATTATGGACCTCCTAGCTGCTTAACATGCAAACAATATATTTTGGCGCGTGTTTCGGAAGAAGTCGAATGTCACTTTCAATTGATTTCAACCAACAATGTCTACACTGGGAGTCTACCATATCATGAGCAAAACACTAATTACACCAACTAGATATCTCAATATATGTGTTGCTTTTCTTATAAATACATAGTAATACAAAATGAAAAGTATTTGAAAAAATATATGAAAAAGTATTTGAGATACTTTTCAATGTATTCGTATTTAAATACAAAGTATTTGTAATCCCTCAAGAATATTTGTATTAAATATAAATTTCAATGTATTTGACCCCATGTCTGGATGGGACAAACACAGAATAGGTGTGGATTTAGACAGGTTTACAGTTTGCACTTAATTAAACATAATACTAGACAGGGATTTGCAGCTAACCGCCCAAGTCAGGATTCCGGATGTTGGAAATATGACCAGTCATTCACACCATACTGACAGAGCAAACAGTACAGGTGGGGCTGTAGCTTCTGGCTTCTAAAATTACAAAGCAAGATGTTAGGGGATGTTATCTCCTGCAATGCTTCTCAGGGACTGTCACAATACAAAACTGCACAGTACTAAGAAAAACTAGCAGGAGGGTGGAGAGATGTTGCTTCTGGGAAGAAGGTATTAATTAAGAAATCATTTGAATATTTATTTAACTGGCGAAATGCTCAACGAAAAAGTGACCGAAAATGAATACCTTAGTTATTATTACATTTTATTCGTTAACTTTAATAAGCTTGCCATTTTGAATGTTATTAAATAATATATTGAACGAAGCAAAAGATATTCTTGCAACTGTTCATATGAAATATATGTAATCGTGAGAAGTAATCGTGAACAGTCACAGTAATGCTACTCAATTACGGGGTACGATTACTTTCCTTCATACTCGACGAGTAAAAGTACTCCATCTCTGGACTGGAGTGAAAAGTTTTGTAAGACACAGTATTATTTTACCAATCTTATGTATTCAATACCACATTTACCAACATTAGAAAATTGCATGACTGAGCACTGTGCATAACACCAAATGATCATGTCAGTTATCAAACCTTAGTTTACGTAATATGTATCACCACACAAACATTATACACATCTCTATTCAATGAAGACAACAGCTGGAGCAGCATCACCACCTATCTATCTTGTGCAATAATAAAGGCAACTCGGTATCTGTCAGCTGTCAAATTAAGATCTTAGTGAGTGTAGGTCATTTGCCAGAAAACTTATGTACTCTACATCATGACCGTTCTCCTTACACAGTCCCATTTGCTTTTCTTGATAATGTATCAACCTAATCTAGTCTGGTTGATATTGCCATTTCCAACACACTGCACCAAAGTAAAGGACACTGTTCACTATTACACTGTAACATATGTGCTGCTTATTTGGCGCAGATTGAATGATCTTTTTTCATATAAAAACATAGTTAATTCAAACAGTCAATATTTAGCACTACGGCATGTCCTGTTTATTTATAGGGATGGAACCACGGCTCTAGCAAGAACGTCCGGCCAAGTCCTAGCGAACCCTGACAACATGGCTGTTTTCTGTTCAGGACGCAAGCAATTGGAGCTGCAGAAGACACTACAGCTGTATGTTTACCTGCAGATCCACCAGCCCATGGCAGACAGAAAGAGAGAATGGTGAATTACATCTTTGTCAGAACTCTGGCCTGGCCGCTGCCCACAATGACTGTCCATGTCGGAATTGCAGTCCTTGGGACAGATATGCCCAACCTAATGAAACAAGATCTGCTTGTGTCAAGTGTCAGTTGATTTGTTCATAATCAATCCAACTTCTTATTTACAATCAACTGAATTTACTTAGGAGGCATACGATCAACAAGTACTGAGTATTATCCCATATCTTGTTCTCCGCTGAGGGCACGGAAGTTTTCCATCTTACGGCTGGTATACACTGGTATGACTCTCTGTACCCTTCATCCAAGCCTGCCATTGGATCCACCAGGTAAAACTCTGTATATGGCCGACTTGGACTAAAATAAATAAGGCTAATAAATATCAACTATAACACAGTAACAGTGGTTTAGCTGGACTCTTCAGACTCTCAACTACAAAGGAACACGAAACAATGTAGTGCTGTGTCGAACAGAACCAAGTCTGTTTCACCGTCATTTGCTCAAATTCTTTCAATACCGTGTAAATAGTAACTGGCATTTATGGGCGATGGTGGATATTTATTACACAAACCGTCTTGATTAATTAGTGCAGCTTGGCTGGATGCTTTCCACACAGTTATGAGATGGTGTTTAATTATTGGTCTAGGAGTAGTATAAACCACTTTGACAAGGACAATGCAAAGCAGACATTGGGTCAAATACATTATTTATTTTAAATAAATACTATTTATTCCAAATACCTTTTATTCCTAAACATCAATTACAGATGCTTAAAAGTATTTAAAATATTTACTTCAAATATCTAAGTATATTGCCCCATCTCATTTGAATTGGATACACTACTTATAGAGCTATTGTGTTGACAGAGTGATATGAAAATGGAGGTAACTCAGTCCATTATAATTGTATTGTGTTTTTATACTTGCTAAAATCATTGGAACGGTTTTTGGTTCTGACATAGTGGACAACTGGGCATGCTATTCGAAATATTCTAGAATGATCCTAAATCAGTTACTGTTAAACATTAATTATTGGGTATATTTCTACTATAAGAATAATGTGTGGTGTTTTTCATTGTATGAAATATCATTTTGTATTATATAAATGTTGTATCCTGTTATTTTGCTTGGTGTTCTGGTTGCTCTAATGATATTTTCATTGTCAATAAATTGTGAGCAACACACATTTCACTTATTTATAATACATGAACATATACTTGCATTTTTGTTGGCAGATACATGTGAAAGTAGCATGCTCCAAACACAGAATATAAAATTCATGGCCATTTGTAATATATCATGGCACATCAGAAAGAAACAGATGTTTAAATTAGTTTTTTCATGATTAAAAATATTAGTAGCACTATTATGGTTACCTCGACAACTACTACTATTATGGTTACCTCCCACTATTATGGTTACCTCAACAACAAAGTTACATTGCAATTAAGCACCATAGAATATACATAATGTATCCCACATAATATGGTATAGTTTAGAATATTTGTTCTGCTAGTTGTGTTACTTTTACCAGTTCAAATTGTTATATTTAATAGAGACATTCCACTGTACATATATTTCAGCTAAAAAACAACTATTATTCAGCATGAAGTCGATTTCATAAAGAACATGGGTGGTGATTTTCTTTTTTTATTTAGCCCTCCAGAATTATGCTCCAAACTTCCCTTTAAATATACCACGCCTATTAAAAGAACAATCAATATTGACACCACATAGTTAGATAATTAATCTTTCCCTATATGGCTATAGTTCGATCTACTGGTTTGTTCTATTTATATCTATGATTGACACACATCGGTTTCATAACCGCACATATCAATAATACAAAAGCATGCCACATTCGCTACTGTTAATATAATAATGTCAGTATTTGAAAAACAATTAATCTGCATTTTTTGACACTTGTGGCAATTTAGAAATTGATTCCTGAAAACAGGACCGAGCCTGTCACTCTGTCTTGGAGTGTCAGGCTGACACTAATCCTGCAGAGCCTTCGCCGCTGACCCCATATGATAACTGTTGACTTTAAAATTGGAAACCCTCACGTTATATAACATATCCGACTACTACACCACCGGAATTTAGAGGAATAATACACGGCAAGCTGTGACTAAGAAGAAACTCGCCGAATCCAGGGATCGAATGCGAGGCCATCGAAATACCTGTCAGTGTTTCGAAATTTCAGCAGAGTTTCGACCACTTGTCAATGTCGCCTCGGCTTGTTACTCGGCTCTGCATTTCGGCTTCCGGCGGGTCTTCTTGATTTACCAGCGCGTTCAGTTCTATCTTGAAAATGTGGGCCCTTATCGTTGCAACCGAAATTCAGCTACAGACGAAAATCATGTTCGCTTCCCACGCCGGGTACACGAAGCGGATGTAAACATCGCGACGCGCCACCTGGCGATTATTTTAACGGAATTTTATATACAGAGTTGCCCGCTCTGAGCTCAATGAGCCAAGCATTTGCCGACGTCACACATCAGTCAAAATGGCGCGACTTACGAACTTTGATGGAAAAGGTGTTCAATTTTTTTTATTAATAAACCACTGACGTTAAAAATGTGATTACCGTTAAAAATAGTTTGTTTTTATTAACTCTTTCACGTGCATAGCATGTAACTTTTCCCTTTTGGGTCCCTTTAAACTTTGCATGTTATGTGTTATATACAAAATATAATATGTAACATAAATATGAAACACGTAATAAGTAGATAACATTCATCGCTCAATATCCTGACCTGCTGAAAGAAATTTGACTTCAGATTTGAAATCAGCATTTTCGGTTTTATCTATAATACTACGTTTTCGTATTAGCACAACATTTATAATTGTGAAATAGAAGAAATAGACAAACTGGACTAAGTGCAATTAATGCAATTCACGAAAACGAAAAGTGCACATGAAATGTATATTATATCATCCTTAAAAATGCAATACATTATATTGGAATGTATTTATTGTATGAGTCGTTCTTTGAAACTGAGCCCCAAAGTCTGACACTAAAAATAAACTGCACCAAAATCTCATAGATATTCAGCAGGGAACGTTTTTGGCCATAACGAAATTTGACTGTATAAAGAGGTTACAAAATGCCACATGCAAACAGTTTGAAGAGTACCCAGCAAATGAGTAATTAATGTTAGCGTAATTCCTACGTCGTATACACAATTTGACGGTGTTAGTTATTTTATTTATCTTTTTTAAGACTGTTACAATGCGAACCATATCCACACACACGCACACATACACACGCACACGCTCGCATACACACTTACATATGATATATTATGTATGTACGGCCATACATCTCCACTTCCAACCACCTGAGACGTATGCAGCCAGATTTGACAAAAACGATCATATACGCCAAACAATATCAACATACCTAATAGCCACCCTTGGATGGCCGGCCCACTCTTGAGCGACGCAGTATTATTAAACGAGCCATGACATTCTACATAATATTAAATAACATAACCAACATCACCACCGGGCCTATTAAAACCGTCAAAAACGTGGTCATTGCGTAGCCACCAGGTGCCGCTTCAACACTGCAGTGTTGTCTTTCTACCCCCGAGCAATTCGCATTTTGGAATATGATCCCATCACATATTACTGAAATAGAAAACTCCATATCTTTTCAAGCAGCAATCATGAACCTTCCTTTCACGACGCCCAATCACCTAAATCGCATGTAAAACAAACAAACACACTACACATGCGCACAACAAGCATCACATATTCCTGTGTTAGACCAAGTTAGGGCTGTTTGGAGGAAACCTGAGATGGCCGAATTGTTCTCAGAATGTTCATATAGAAAGTAGAAAAAGGAAAGCGCCTGTGGAATGACTAATATAATGTTACTGATAGTGGTGATGGTTTACTTTGACATAGAATGCTAATTAAAATCTGGGATATATCACTACTGCCTAATTGTTATCACTGCTTGCAGAAGAAGTTTACGATTTTGAAAGTGCTACTGTCATTGTCGGAGACAATGCGACAACACTTCGCTGCTTCGGAAAGGGTTTCAAAAAGTCGGTAGTAACGACTTTCTATTGCAAAAATGCGTCTGGAACCTTCATTGAAATACAAAGTTACAACAATGTGTCCTACATCCGGCCTGTGGAAGTGGAGGTTTTTGAATGTTCGTATTATCTTGCTACAATCAAGCTTCGGCTCTATGTTTCATCCTGGCCTACTCATCTCTACAACCCCTATCAATACCCCATTTCGGTGAATCGTTTTACCAGTTTTAGGAATCGTCCAAAGTTATGTAGTAACAAAAGCCATTTGCGAATGCAATATATATATATATATATATATATATATATATATATATATATATATATATATATATACGCGTGCGTGCGTGCGTATGTGTGCATTACGCCACGGGCGGTAATAGTTCTCTTTGTGTTATAATCTACTCCCAGTCAATGTTCCCACAACATGACAGACATGTTACAATTTCCATAACAAAAACAGTTACGCTGGTAATTGGAAAAGAGCTAAAAAGACTGAATTAACGGAGAATTATATTAGTTTTGCCATGCTATCAGCTATTTTCCAACTTTAGCAGCTCTAAAGATGATATTTGAGGTTATTACTTTAAGTGATTTTGTTGATAAATCACGAATGGCTAAAATTGCATTTTTCGTTGTGGTAAATAAAATCTCATAACGTCCGCTATTCTTCAAATATTACAGAAGCAGAACAAATCGCCAATATTTTATGAAATTTTCATTCTACTGATGTGCATACTACATGTATTAATGTCAATGTCGTCTGTGTATTCCCTTTACCTATTTTACTGAGCAATTGTGTTGTCATGCAAATGGGGTTAGTGATAAAAAGACTCATTTTTCATAGAAACCTATGTAATTGCATATCTAATGTATATGTATATGTATATGTATATGTATATGTATATGTATATGTATATGTATATGTATATGTATGTTATATGTATATGTATATGTATATGTATATGTATATGTATATTATATATTATATTATATTATATATATATATATATGTATATATTATATATATATATATATATATATATATATATATGATATACAAGACACTGCTTTTAAGATATAAAATTATTTTTATTCCGCGATAGCGCCTACCAGTTTGTGTGATATGGCTAGAATTGCTGTTTCGCTTATTGAAATTGTTAGATTAGTATGGGGTGACCTTACAACTAGGACTGAATTAGTAAAAATTGCAAAACCAGAAAGACACATTCTACAGTATCAATTACGACTCAACCATTGCCAATGCACATTTCAACGAGACGATACCTAAACATATGAATACCATTCAATGGACCGGATGTTGGCAATGCCTTTGCCAAAAGCGGAAAACCATGGGACTGCCGTTGAAGGCATTGGAACACTACCAACTTCGTGTAGTGTTATTTTTGCTCTGGCGGATGACATAATTTTCCAAAATACACAGAACATGGTTGATGAGAAAAGGTGTCACCGATCAGACATACCCTACGGCGAGCATACCATAAAAGGTCAAGCTGGTTATTTCAAAGAACACATGTGTAGAAGACTTCCAGGAAAAATATGAAAGCCTACGAGAATACACATTTCGTGTATCTATACAGTATGAGGAAATTCTGAAGTTTAAGAAAAAATTCCCCCACTTACTCAATGCATTATCGATATGGATTATGCAGAAAATTATAACCGCACATTTATCAAGATGAAATTGGGGCTGTTTTCTATGACACAAACCAGGTTATTCCTGACATCATTGTCATTCATTACAGCGATGAGGATCTGACAACCAACTATCTAAGTGTTGTTGATGTGACCGAGTAGATGACCGGGATGATTGCAAAAAAAACAGCTTTCAGGCCATGCGAGTAAATCTGCAACACCCATTTCGCAACCTCCAAATGGTGCACTAATGATTCACCGTCGTCACAATACTGAAGCAAATCGGTAGTAGCCCTGGAGTAGCATCACGCATTGATGTTTGGAACATTTGCATCTTCAAAATGATTGCCACAAATATACGAGTTATACTTATACGGGCCAATTTCTAGGAGGATTCCTCAAAATATCTATTTAATTGTAGCAAAACTTGGAAATAATCCAGGAAAATAAGTGATTTTGCAAAATGCCTCGTTTCTGTGAGAATCTGATATATATATATATATATATATATATATATATATATATATATATATATATGACCGATTCTCACAGAAACTGACATTTCTATTGGTTCCAGACAAGAAGAGCTGCTTGTGCCGCCAACCTCTTGTTGTTACCACCAGTGACCGGTTTTGCGATAGGAGTACATTTGAAATCACGTTTAAGTAATTACCATTTCCTTCAAAGATTGATTGCCGAGCACTAGGGTACTGGGCTTGTATTGTGAGGCTATCCCGCACCGAATACAAAGCCAAAGCCATGATGTGCATTTAAATGTATATTTTAAACTATGTTAATAAAAATGTAACATATTATTAGTCGAATGTAGCTGGCTCTAAACGATTTGCTCTCTTGCAAAGATAAAAAATAATGTTTTTGTTACTGCTATTAAAAATATATATAATTATACCATGATATTTTTGGCTTAATTCGCATGTACTATATGCATGGTGAACATAATAAATGGTATATCTAAACTATTTGTGTGGGGTAAAACATACATATCAGGGCCAAATATACACGATATGCTGGTCATTTGTACCTTCGGCGATGCTTAAAGGAACATGCAACCCAAAAAGTAAAAATTGCTCAAACCATTAAACAATGTTCATTGAATCATATCCCATATTTTGTTATTTTTTTCTGAAATGATTTATGCACTTTTAAGGATAATTAGTGAACCTCCCTGGAGGCTGACATTTTTGACATTTCGCCTGTGGGTGTGTGACGTCACACTTCCACAACCGCTAGCGCCTCGGGTGGGCAAAACAAAACTAACTCTTCACCCACTGAGTCTGAGATCTATCCATCCATTTAATTACACTTACATAGCGTTATATATATATATATATATATATATATATACAAACACGGCGTCCCTTACAATATAAATATTCATAAAGAATAGGATAAAGAATAACGATGCTCAAGTATTGATTGCAACCAAGGCAATCGCGCATTCCTACTTGGACTTGGTCGGTTAGACGAAGCTTAATAACTGTTCTTATCGCCCACTTTCACATGTAAACAAATCGTTTATCTAACTAATTATTCCAGTCGACCGTCGCGCAGTGAATATCTTACTAATCATGGATTTATATTATTATAACGGAAATACATTGAATGATATTATAGTACCCCATTTATAGTATTTGTGTACATTATGTTCGTCCCTTTTGCGAGACCGCTCTTCGCGTGCCATGACAACACCGACCCTTCGGCCCCGAACTTTTCGTTCTGTGCACAAATTCAGTGGGGACAGTACCTTCGTTCAACAGTCGTCTTTCACCCAATCCAAGCACCCTGTGTTCCAGATCAATGGTGACATGGTCCTGGCAAACCATTTTCCGGTTGAAATTGAATTTTTCCACAATATATGACCTGTACCAATATTGTGGAGCCGTTTCATCACCAACTCGCGCTTCGCAGATAATTTATTGGCATTTGGAAAAATCTCTTTCCTTTCACTCACCCTTCTCTTGC
>JAODUO010001706.1:15000-22500 GCA_025642075.2 Ridgeia piscesae
CTGAACAAGTGGGGGGACATTTCCTATGCTGTCCCCCTGGGGCTGAAAAGTGGGGGACGTGGTCCCCTCGTCCTCCACCGATCGACGCCCATGCTGTGTAGAACTTCCCAATCCTATATTTTGGCAAAGAAATTTATCATCACTCAAATGGGAATAAGTTACACAAAGTGCAGGAATCCGCCGCTTCGGTCGTAGGCAAAAAGCATCAAGCAGGCGAGGGGTGAAAGTGAAACACAAATTTCATAATTTATAATGTGCTTGACGGATAGAACCTATTAATAATATTAATATACGGATGCAAACTGATAGAGGAGCACGGCAGCGGCTCAGCCCGGTGTCGCGATTAAATTTTTCCGGTGATTACTGTGAAGAGTTGCTTAAAATGTCGTTCAATACAATAACATCTTACGTTTGTTTAAAATACCGTCACGGATTATGGCGCACTATAGTCACGTTTGCTGTCAAAACATGCCTCAAAACTTGTTTGCCTCGTGTTAATTTGCTACAAATAACTTTATATATATCCTAACGAACAACCCATAATATTTTTTACCATAAATGCATTGTCCTTTCGCTGCACATTAATGATTTTATATTTATCGCGCATGCGCAGAAACGTCAATCGGAACGTCTATAACGCCGGAAAAATGTAAACGCTACACCGGCATGATGATTATTTACTGAAGTAAGATCAAGTTGCGCGGTGTGGCCAGTCGATTTTCTAATGGGTGGTCGGAACTTCATATCGCGAGTTTATTGTCTAGCTACTAGTCCTATGTAGCGGTTTTTAAGAGAGGAGTGGTGAGTCAGGCTACATGCCCCGCAATTCTTCTGAACTGAAAAGTGGGGGGGGGAGACAATTCCTATGCTGTCCCACCCACGCGAAAAGTAGGGGGACGCGTCCCCCCGTCTCCCACCGATCGAAGCCCGTGTGATGGTGGCGGCTGTTTATCATAGAACCTGTACATGCATCCAATTGTACAACATGTACATTTGATTATGCTGTCAACGTTTCTATAATGAGGGTATTCAGCCAAACGTGGCAACTGTTCCTTCCAATACGTGCAATGCATATGTCATTAATGATTTCCATGGTGACAAGACAAAAAAACCAGTGATGTCATAGAATAGAAACGCTGAGTAATAGCATAAATCACAGCCATACCCGTATTAATGTTAACAGTCACAATTATTACATCGATGAATGCTAATTATCGAAGGCATTAACATTGTGTAATGAAAACAACTTCTCAGTTGACATTTGAATGTCATGAGTGCATAATCACAGTGCATTGTTTTACTATGTAATTCTACAGCTTTACGCCACTGTCTGTAGTGGTTTTGTATGACACAGTAAGTTTGTTTTTAAATTGGAACATGCAATTATTCAGCATGGCGTGTCGTGTATTAGTGGATGTCATTATTTATGTTCAACTTACTTGTCTTTACCGGCGGACACATATTCCTGGCAATAGTATACCCAAAGAGAATAACTGCGTATTCGTATCTTTTTCTAAGGGTCAGTCATTTCTTGAAGAGTTCGTCAGTGTGCGCTCTATCGCTGCCACTGCGCATATTGCCTTTCATTTATTTACCTCTTATACTTCTTACAGTGGCGCAACTGTTAATTTGTCTTGGCAGGTGAACCCAACTTCTTATGTGTATGAAGACACTGTGAACACAATTTCAGGCTACATGTTTAATAACTCAGGACCAAGCGTTGTTGACGTATTGTTTGCTGAAAGGAAACACAGAGGTAACACTTTTACTAACATCGCTTATTATCAAACTCACGCAAAATATATTTATGTAATATACTATTCTTGCTGAATCAATGGTTTTCAATTTTCATATCCAAATTCTAGATCTTAAATTTCTTTTTACCTGTATAGGCTTTCGTCTGAACGTTTGACGCCATCGTACACGTGGGATAGCTCGTAGTTGCCCTCGTCTCTGTTCATTGGTGTCTTTGTCTTTCTGATCCAGATAGCTTCCTTTATTTGCCGGGTTCTTCTGTTTGGTTCTTTATCAATGATTTTCGTTCCATCCCAGTCTATGATGTGATTTTCAGTCGTTGCATGCTCTGTTAGGGCGGATTTGTTGAAGTTAGACATTCATCTTTTTCCCGCTCCTTGTGTATTTCTCATTGTTAGTGTGTTGTCTACGTCCTTCCTGTGTTCGTCCAGTCGTGGTTTCAGTAGTCTTCCAATCTCTCTGATATACTCGGCACCACAGTCCTTGCATGGTGTCTGGTACACCAACTCACATTGTTCTGTAAATTCTACCTTGTGCTTTGAATGTACCAGCAGACGCCTGAGGGTGGTATAGGGACGCATGGCTGTCGCAACTCCGTACTTCTTCATTACTCGGTGTACTCTTTCAGAGACTCCCTCGACATATGGGATATCCACTTGACTCCTGTAGTTTTTCTGTGTCCTACTGTTGGTCTTTATCTTTTCTTTTGCGTTGTCTGGGACCTTTTTCAAGGCCCATGATGGACAGCCACATATTCTTAAGGCTCCTATCAGGTGTTTCACTTCTCCCTTCTTGTCCGCCTCCTCTGTGGTTATCGGCTCACACCTGTTCATGAGCGTTCTGACAACTCCTAGCTTCTGATGTTTAGGGTGGTGGGACGCAAAGTGTACGTACTGGTCAGTGTACTTCTTTCTGTACACGGTGGACTTCACGCTTCAGTCTTCCTTTCTTGTGAACTTGGCATCAAAGAAGAGCATAGTGTTGTTTTTTCATCTTCGCGTGTGAAGACGATACTACTCGTGGGATCTACACTATTCATACGTTGTTGCATTTTATCTGCTTTGCCTGAGTGAACTAGACAGATGACGTCGTCCACATATCTCTTGCAGCTTCTCGGTTGGCAATCCTCTGGTGCTGTGGCGATGATCCTTTGCTCCAAGTCCGCCATGTACAAGTTCACAACAATGGGGGATACATGGCTGCCCATGGCTACTCCAGACTTCTGTTGGTAGATTGCCCCTACAAATCTGAAGTACGTTGTCCACAATACAAATGTCAGCAGTTCCGTGATGTTGTCTACATTCAGGATGGTTCTCTTCATTCACGAGTCTTTTCCTGATGATCTCACACGCTTCTTTTATCGGAGTCTTCGTGAACAATGACATAATATCGCATGACACAACATATTCTCTTTCTTCTACTCTTATTGTATCATTTCTTTCACCAATTCCTGTGTATTTGCTGCATGGTGTTCTGTTTTCCCCCAACAAATGGTTGCAATATGTCAGCCAACTCTCTGGATACCTTGTATCCTATTGTCTGTGTGTAGGCGTGAATTGGTCTAAGTGGCACACCCTCCTTGTGGATTTTTGGTGCTCCATACATTCTTGGTACTTTTTCTAGTGTTGGAAAGTAAAGTACCAGTATTGTTCCTTAGTGATCTTCTCCTCCTTGTCAAGTGCATTTATCATTCTGCTGAGTTCGGCTTTGTACTTCCTGGTCATGGCCTTCTTTAGCTTCTCATGCGTCGTTTAGTCACCCAGCATTACTCACATAGTTTCTTAGCATTCTTTCTTTTTACATATTACGAGCTACCCCACGATTACGATGACGTTATTCGTCATATATATATATATATATATATATATATATATATATATATATATATATATATATATATATATATATATATATATATATATATATATATATATATATATATTAAGAGAGAGATAGGAGCATTAGTGACTTTCTGTCACAAAAGAGCTGTCCGTATAACTTAAATTATGTGTCTTCAACAAGTTTTTTTTAAATAAAAAGCTGACATAATATTCTTAATTAAAGTTACTTATTTACTGCAAGAGTATCTGTTTTGTTTACGTTTAGTAAATCTTTGAAATGCGATACACTTTTATCATGGCCACACGGGCGAAAGTATCACGGCGGTGCGTCTAGTGTTGACAATTATATGTACATAAAATCACCGCCAAAAAGTAAAATTGTTTTAAAGAGCAACTTTCGACTATGCTAGTATGTTAGTAGAATAGTCCGCAGCGGACACAACGGTGAACGTGGACCAGCGTAACGATAAACTAGCGAAAAATAAGATGGAGACTACAAGAGGCAGACCGCCGAAACTCTGTTGATTGTATCCCGTTTGTTCGGTTTAGAGGGATGTGAGGTAATGTCAAGTATCGCCGGTGCTTTGAATCACATGTTCAGTGACAATAAAACGATGAACATCGGCAACGCAGCTGGGATGGTAGTAAAGGTAAACGTTTGGATTATGCCTACGTGATACCACGCTTTCCAAAGAGGGTGTTGTCTATGGGATGACGTCAATCCGTGCACGGATATACACTGATAGTTTCAAATTACCAACATAATTAAAGAGCTTGCAAAATAAGGCTGAACTTGGGTCGAAAGTACAGAAACATCTGAAAACTGTACACTTTGATGTCCATGTTTAACTTGTTAGAATAAAACAACTGCAGACGGTTAAAATAAATT
Source organism: Ridgeia piscesae (assembly GCA_025642075.2). Lineage (NCBI taxonomy): Eukaryota > Metazoa > Annelida > Polychaeta > Sabellida > Siboglinidae > Ridgeia > Ridgeia piscesae. The sequence continues at coordinate 19,486 of JAODUO010001706.1, forward strand.
ATTACCTAACGTAGTTTTCGTTATGGTTGTCATGGCATATGGCTGACGACAAGAACTATATTGTCGATACATTGTACACAAATACTAGTGATATCATAGACAAACAACTCAGTTATACACAGCAAACATTGACAGTAATGTGTAAATAACAATGTACGGAGTTATCTAGGAATTGTATGCAAAGATGACAATGGAATCATTTGCGACTGCTTTGTGCAGGTCTGAATTTTTCCATTATGCAATTTCTACATCCAAAATCTCTCTATATATCTCTCTCTATGTCTCTTTCTCTCTCTCTCTCTCTCTCTCTCTCTCTCTCTCTCTCTCTCTCTCTTTCTCTCACTCTGTATGTGTCTCTCTATCTCTCCCTCGCGCGCGATTTTAATTTTACAGTTTGATTTGACTGACACAACAATCATACGAACTTGTGACAAGATTGATTCGCCATTGTACGTTGTTTGGCAGTTGAGACGGAGGATGATTGCAAAACTGGCGAACGTCTCAGACGACGAGTCTCTTAAATGCAAGGCAGTCTGTCTTAGTCTCATCGCGGACACAGACACAATCGATGTAGAAACACAGGTAACCCTTACCAATCGTTTCGCTAGTTGTCGCTAGTTGTATCCAATAATGGTCAATAATTGTTTAATTATAGCTGTTTGAATACTTTGCATTATACACTCTGCCACGTATATTATACTGCAGGATTAAGCATTCGCGATGTTTAAGCAAAATGTTTCAAAACTTACAAATACTACTTACATATTTGCACATACGGTTATTATCTTAAATGGAATGGAATAAATAGTAAAGCCATTGCAATTGTAGTTGCATGTCAGATTATTACCTTTGCGGTGATAAGATCTACATTCCGTGATAGCGATTCCAGGTACGGCGCGAAACACCAATACGCATATACCTAACTCGTCCTTTGTGCTAGCAGCTTGTACTTCCGTGATGTCGTCACTGATCGATAGTTGCGCACCAGACTGTATATGTACAGAAAATGCACAAAACCTTTTTTTTATAGTGTATTTAATTAAGACTGTGAATAACAAATGTTTACTTCACTTCGTCTTTAATATTATTATTAGGATGTTTTATGTTTAATTGCACATATTCTATTACAATGCATAGGCAGAAGCTACGGTGATTTACGCAGAAATGAGCGAACGTCTCAAGAACCTGACTTATACGAATGCAGCATCGGACACAACAAACGACACATTAAAGTACGTGTTTCTCAAAGTCAATCTCAATAGCATCATTATTTCCCGGTCACGTGTGCTTAGTGTCACTGTTCACAACATCGTTACCTTCCGGTTACATGTTTATCAACGCCTCTCCACAAAACATCGCTATCGTCTCGTCATGGTTTCATCCTAAACGGCATACTTTTCTCAGTTAATGAAAATTATTCACTTTACCACTGGCACACAACAATAATATGTAGGGTGAACGTTCTCAGCAAACATAAATCATTAATACTAAAACATATCAGCGGTATACGTACGTTAACTAAATTGATAATAATTCCCCATATCGACACAGAGATCAAAGCGTATAGATCAAATAACTTAACATGTTAGTGTTTATTTAAGTAAACTGTAAGTGTTAATCGTTGCTATACATTCCAGAGTTGTCTTCGACGGAGTGATGATCGTGATGAACAGATCAACTGTTGTACCTTTGTCAGACCAAGAGGTGTACTACGAGGAAGACAACTTTGACAAGGGGTGGACAAAGGATAGCGAAAACAAGGAGACAACTGCAGTAATGTTTTGCCGACATTCGCCTTCTATATGTTTATTTATTCATTCAATGCGTTTTAAAAACAGATAATTTGCACAATACACTTGGTTGTCCTTTAAACAGCCGCACTTCTTTATTAAAACTAATATTTCACCTAATGAATTGTAGGCAAATGCCTGATATAACGTCATATCAATCGATGTTTTATTGAATCGGTTAATAAGCTAACTCTTTCGTATCTTCAAAGTGCAGATAACTATTGGTTTTCGAGAAACAAATATCAGTGTCACATGATTTACGAATACAGAAAAGAACCATAATGCGTAAGGCCATGCAAGCGATGGCGGATGTGTCGTCAGCATATCTACATTCCGTAAAACCAGGCTCAAAATCCACCACCCTACAAGCCGGGACGTTAACTCAAGTACTGATGAAAGATACCGCCACGAAACTGGGCCAGCAAGTGATTACTCTCCCGAGGACAGATGACGGTGCCGCGATTAGCTTCAGATTACCGACATTTGAGACCGTGAAGGGTGCAAGTAACGTGTTTGGCCTACAGGTTAGTCTCAACAGATTGTTCTATGGTCTACATACTCGTAGATCACACCTGCATAATGTAACTAATTTGAAATTATTTTTCAATTGTACATTTTATAGCTTTTACATTTGATGTACACTAACACATTTGATGCGGTAATGTAAACCGGGACAAAGTCGTTATATTTCATTGATGCAAACCCTTTGATCTGATGTTTCGTCTATACGGAAAAGGTCGGTAATATGTGTTCATATAGATATTCTGGAGCCGTGTGACTAGTTGTGTGCTCTGTGTAACAATGCCGTGAAAGGTACCGTGAGAGACTTACCTTGTGTTCATTATTGCATGCGAGGTTGTTTACATTCGTAATGAGAACGAGGAGAAAATGTCCCCATTGTAGATAAACATGTCCGCTTTTTAAATGTATGTATGTATGTATGTATATATATATATATATATATATATATATATATATATATATATATGTGTGTGTGTGTGATGCGCGTGCGCGCGTTTAGAACATAATTCGTAAAGTAAACATGTCATTTAATGCATGATATGTATATATGTATATATGTGTATATGTGTATATGTGTATATGTGTATATGTGTATATGTGTATATGTGTATATGTGTATATGTGTATATGTGTATATGTGTATATGTGTATATGTGTATATGTGTATATGTGTGTATGTGTGTATGTGTGTATGTGTGTATGT
>JAODUO010001706.1:27500-32500 GCA_025642075.2 Ridgeia piscesae
ATGGTAGAAGCATCAAAATCTCAGGTTGCTTCCATCAAAATTCTGAAATAGTATTGTATCAAGGTGAGCTGTGCCAAATGTCATGCTTTTGTCCAGCAGTGAAAATATATGGCCTTTGGTGATATTATGCACCCTCACTATAAACACTTGCCTGACAAAGGACCGTCTCCTTACCGTGAGATGGACATACGTTTCACACACCCTGGACTTGAAGTCTTACTTAAGGTGAGACACTGCAATCTGAAATGTGTCACAAATTACTTTTATGAAAAGTTTTGTTTTCTTAACTTTTTGACATTGGCATGGCTACGTCACAATAAATTATTCTGTTCAACATATACTTACTGCTGAGTCGCTATATTTAACATTAAATACAACAACTATACCTCAAAAACTAGCCAACGAATGCACACCAAAATATATAAATCGTCCTAGTCATTATTTAGCAAGCATTTCATATTTGGTGATGATTGCCTGACATGTCACGATAATGTACGGACATAGAGACTCTGCATTTGTAAACGGAAATTGAAGTTTAGGGTAAAATGGCGTCCCGATCTAATTTATGTTTCTTTACTTGATAACTTAGACAAGTTTGATACAAATATATTTCTGGAGTGTTATATGCTGCTTATTTGCAACATCCATTATGTTTCAAAAATAAAATTTACTTAGATCATACTTTAAGTGTCACTGTTTTGGTTACACAAGTGAATAGAAATCCCAAAGTAATAAAGCAATGCATACCAATTTTCCACACAACAATAGTGAGGTGAATATCAACATCCTGTGTATTGAAATTGTGATCAGTCATCTGGATGTTTTTGAAAGTGATGATTTGGGGATAGAAAAACCATTCTGTTTAAAAACACATCTAAAACAATCCAGATGACATACAACAATGGCTATGCACAGAATGGTTGTAACAACCTGCAGGAGAAGGACATAAATTAATGTACAATCATTTGTATTTATCTATTTTTCATATTTAGTTTATTTAGTAACTTATTACTTTGGCACACAATTACATTACAAACTGCAGGATAGTGAAACATCACTTTTAGCAGTATATAATACTCTTGAAAATCAATCTATGTATGACTTGGGTTTTATCTACACAACAGGCCGACTAACAGTGGTTATGTGAATAATTTTGGGCTTGCAGCCACTTGGGTGATTAGTTATGCAGCCCGACAATAAAAAAAATGCAAACCATTGGGAACGTTTTGAATACAACTGAAGTCTATAATATTACTGAACATTTCTCAGGATATTGTTTTTCCAATCAGACGTTTTCATATCCAAAAATCACGATCTTACTGTTTATCTGTAAAGGCTTACGTCGACGGTTTCACGTTGAATTCTTCAGTACTAATGTCGAATTACGTTATAGTACACAAGGGTAATTGCCCTTGTCTCTGTTCACTGGTGTCTATGACATTCTGATCCAGATGGCTTCTTTTATTTGCCGCCTTCTTCTGTTTGGCTCTTTACCAATGAGTTTCGCTAAAGCTCCAAAACCGAATCATACCAAGGAGGAAAGAACAGCAGTAAAAGAACTGCAAAAGGAAAAGGCTATCATCATACGTACAAGGGAAAGGTCACGGTTGTCATGGACTAGAAAGAAGACAAACAATGGGAGTAACGCTTTGTGACCAAACGACGTATGAGAAGCAAAGAAGGACCCGACCAGCAGTTACAAGGCCAAACTCATCAACATTATATATTCACTTGAAAATGATGGACAAATCATTAAGGAACAATACTGGTACTTGTAACCAACACTAGAGAAAGTACCAACGATGCATGGATCACCAACAATCCACAAGGAGGGTGTGCCACTTAGACCAATTGTCGACTACACACAGACAATAGGATACAAGGTATCCCGGGAGTTGGCTGATATATTACAACCACTTTTTGGAAAAAACAGAACACCATGCAACAATTCCACAGGAATTGGTGAATTAAATGACAACAGTAAGAGTAGATGAAGGAAGATCGTTTGTGTCATACGATGTTATGTCATTGTTGATGAAGACTCCGATAAAAGAAGCGTGTGAGGTCATCAGGAAAAGACTGGAGAATGACAAGATATTAAGGAAGAGAATCAACCTGAATGTAGACAACATCATGGAACTGCTCATATTTGTATTGTGGACAACGTACTTCAGATTTGGAAAGTAAATTTCCCAACAGAAGTGGGCATGGGCAGCCCAGTATCCCCCACTGTTATGAACATGTACTTGGAGGACTTGGAGCAAAGGATCATCGCCACAGCACCAGAGGATTGCAAACCGAGAATCTGGAAGAGATATACTGACGACGTCATCTTCCAGGTTCACACAGTCAAGGCAGATAAATTACAACAACATGTGAATATACAAGATTCCACGGGTAGCATCGTCGTCACAAGGGAAGATGAAGAAAATAACAGTATGGATGCCAAGTTCACCAGAAAAAAAGATAGAAACGTAGGTCCACCGTGTACAGGAAGAAGAAGTACAGTGACCAGTACCTGAACTTTGCGTCCCACGACCCCAAACATCAGAAGCTAGGAGTTGTCAGAAGGGAGAAATGAAACACCTGAGAGGAGCCTTGAGAATATGTGGCTGTCCATCCTGGGCCTTGAAAAAGGTCCCAGACAACCCAAAAGAAAAGATAAAGACCAACAGTAGGACACAGAAAAAACGACAGGAGTCAAGTGGATTTCCCATATGTCGAGGGAGTCTCGGAAAGAGTACATCGAGTAATGAAGAAGTACGGAGTTGCGACAGCCATGCGTCCCTATACCACCCTCAGGCGTCTGCTGGTACATCGAAACGAGAAGGTAGAGCTAGCAGAACAAGGTGAGCTGGTGTACCAGACACCAGGCAAGGACTATGGTATCGGGTATATTGGACAGACCGGGAGACTACTAACGACACGACTGGACGGACAGAGGAAGGACGTAGACAACATGAACAATGAGGAATACACAAGGAGCGGGTAAAAGATTAATGTCAAACTTCAACAAATCCGCCCCAACAGATCATGCAACGAATGAAAATCACATCGCAGACTGCGAGGGAGCGAAACTAATTGATAAAGAACCAAACGGAAGAACCCGGCAAATAAAGGACGCTACCTGGATCAGAAAGAAAAACAAAAACCAATGAACAGAGATGAGGGCAATTACGAGCTACCCCATGTCTACGATGACGTCATTCGTCATTAGTAGTGAAGATGTCAATGTGAAACGTTCAGATGAAAGCCTCTACAGAAAAATATATATATTGAATTTGGATATGAACAATTACAACTTTTGATTAGTATCTATAATACTTTGTAAATACAAATAAATGTTGACTAACTGACCACCCGTAGAAGACACGAATAGTGTGTGAGCGCGTTAAGAATACGACGATGGGGCAGCTGTGGCCATGGCACCAACGTCTCAGCGACACGACATCCTTGAATTAAACATAAGCTATAAATCACAAACTCGTGTTTGTAAAGATAATCAAGAAAATTAATCTATTTGATTATGCACTTAATCGTTAGACTTGTGCCACCTAAAGAGGCGTGAAGTTGGGGATTTTAGAAAAACCGTAATGTTTATTGTTTATTATTTCATGACAATGATTATTTTTTACAACGTATGATAAGTAACACTTGCACTTAATGATCAATATTAATTTTGTATCTCAACATATATTCCTAAAAGCGTGTCTATTAAATATAATAATGTTTCTTGGAAGAAATGGGAAATGATGGACACCAGTGGCCGTCATCATAAAGCGTTTGATATTAATCCACGTCAAATACTATTACATAAATTAAAAACCCTCCGTGTAGGAGTGTGATTTGTAAATTTGAAATATTGGCATATAATATATATGGAAAATACCACATTAGGTAAAACCAGAAATGGAAGAAGCATTGAGTAATAGTTAAGCTAATAAGAACAAAGAGTAATAACTGTGTAGGGCTGATAAGAAGAAATATCTCTCATAAAGAGAAAGAGATAATATTATACCAATGTACAAAGGAACTGATAGATCTCATTTGTAATATTGTATGCATGCATGAGGGCCATATAATTATAACAATTTAAATAAATTAGAGAGAGACAGACAGACAGACAGAGACAGAGGGACAGAGAGACCGAAACAGAGAGGGAGATCCAGAGAAAGACAGAGACAGAACAGAAAGTGAGAGCTGGAGAGAGAAAGGAGAGAGAGAGAGAGAGAGAGAGAGAGAGAGAGAAAGGAAGAGAGAGAGAGAGAGAGAGAGAGAGAGAGAGAGAGAAGAGAGAGAACAAAGAAGAGTAAAGAAGATGGTATTTCTGAGCCTAGAAACATCAGTCATAAAAACCGTGTGACAGATTATGGGTTAACACCATTAGAGACTAAGACGCTGAGAGGAGACCAAATAAAAGCATGTAACATTTATCAATAAGATAATTTTTTTATCAAAATTAAACACAACTATAGAATCAGATTGCTAAGCATAGCATTAGTCAAAGATTAATGCAGGCTACATTTGAGAAAGTACTCATTTTACAGAGGACAACAAATGTCTGGAACAAATGATGTGATGTTTGTGTTAATTCTAGTACGAGAGATACCTAGGTGGTCTTGTCCTACGGGCCGCGGTGGTTGGATTGTCGATCAAAGAAACGGAAGTTCTGATCCTGGATCCAGTGCCGACCGCCATGTGAAAACGTGAGCAATTTCGCTCACTCTACGTTGCCTGTGACTTACGAAAGACACACTGGAAGCCGTTGGTGCGTTCTGCCTTGTGTCTAGGGAAGTACAGCTCCCGTGCAGGGAAATGCACAAACCTGTCTTTGACTTATTGAGCTGGAACTCCCATTTACATTGACGTACGAAAGTGTCCTACTTAATAGTATAAGTTGACATGTTTGGACACTGTATAAGCCAAAGACTTCCTAGTCCGCATGGCATCTGAAGCGAGAAACCTTTGGAGATAGTCTGGTTAAATCTGGTTAAACTCCT
>JAODUO010001706.1:42500-45000 GCA_025642075.2 Ridgeia piscesae
CTACGCTGCCAGCCGTGAACGCTTCACAGACTCCCAGGCAGTCGAAGCGACACGGTCCTCTCCCTCCTGCGTCGCGGCAAACTCCCGGATTCTCAAATAAGTAATACGCTGCGAGGCGAAATGCTGACTCACGCTTGTATTCTGCTCGCGATGGCGGCTGCGTGGTAAGTAGCTCAAAGTGGCACATTTCGCTTGTATCAAATAATGAACACAACTGAAACAGCGTCGATTGAAAATCAACATTTAATACACTGGAACCTTCAAAAACAGTATTATTAGCTATGACGACGATACTCATATTGCTAGTTTATAGTTGTTTTCCTGATGGCTTCTATAAAAGATAATTTTGTTTTTTTTTGTACATTGCCATTGTATACGATATCGCAGTAAATTACTTATCATAAAAAGCACATTTATGTGTTTTACGAAAAACCGGTGTAATGTTACCTATTTCAAACAAAGTGTAACATTATATCGTTTAACATGTTATATATTACTCTAGCACATGATGTTAAATGTTGTTAAAGGTTAGAAGACGCAGTAAGCGTTGTTGCGTGTGAGTGTGGAATTACGATATATCTTCGACCTACGTCTTACGTTCAAGGTGCTGTAATCAGTCAACGCGGTCCTTCGTCTTCTAACGTTACATTTGTCGTCTGTCGTTCGTTTGTTCGTTCGTTTGTTCGATACTCGTTTGATAGTTCCCTGATTCGTTTCTTCATTGTTTCGTTCGTTCGTTCTTCGTCATGTCGCACACGATTTCATCGCAACTTTCGTTCGTTCATTCTTTATTTTGTTCTTTCTTTCTATTGTTCCTTCGTTCCCTATTTCCTTCCTTTAGTCGTACGTTCTTTTCTTTGTTCCACTGTTCAATATTTCTTTCATTGATTCGTTCCCTCGTACCTTCCTTCCTTCTGTTTTCCCTTCACTCTTTGTTTCCCTCGCTCCATTGTTGCTTCGTCCATTCACCCATTCACTGATCGTATATCCCTCGTGTAAATCGTTCCCTCATTCCCTCGTTCATAGGTCATTCATCCTATGATGCATTCGATCGTTCAATAAGTTGTTCTTCGTTCCCATTACGTCTTCTATTTGATCCTCCTGTGTCGTGTGTTATACCTACAATGTCACCGCACGCATCGCATTCCTTGTTTATGGCCCTAACGCTTAGACTCATTCACAACTCTCCATACTTCCATTTATAACCCTGCATGATACCATTTGTAACTATGCAATATACCGTTATGCCGACTGAGGTTAACTGACCTTGCTTTAAATAGGCCGCAGAGTCGCAGTAACCAAACCATCGGACTCTCAATCAAGACAAACCAGGTTCTAGTCTAACGTACGAGTACATTTATAATAGTATTGTTTGCAACATCTCAGAACGCGACCATCCAAGAAGCAATCTATCAGATTTCATTAATTAGATTTACTTAAAGTGTCCGTGAGCGCAAGACGTGATTCGTTATGAGAATGCAACTTTTAGCTATATCAAATGGATCCACTCTATTACAATTGAAAATCATTACTGATAGAGCCGACATATTCGCCAACAAGTATGTGAATTTACTGTGAACTCGCAGTTATTTTTTTCGCACCAATTTGTGACGTCAGCGGGGAATATTTCTCAAGTCGAACCAATCACATTATACAAAACAACTTACGCGGGCGTTTTACATAAACTACGTGACGTAGGAACACTCGAAGAAAACACGCGAACTATTGCAAGCACTGCACGTAACGCGTACTGTCCCCCTCTGACGTAATCACTTATTTATCTCTCTCATTACCATTTCCAGGCGCAAATTGTAATTTTGTCTACAATGTAACAATTTTACCTACACAATTTGCAACAGGAAAACGCATTACTTATTTTTCACCTGCAATATGAGTAAATATAATCATAACCGCGTCGTATTTAACACCGCCGGGGAACACAGCCGTTATAATATGCAACAGTGAATTCAGCATTGGATTAAGACATTCGTGGACTCTAGGTATTTGGTTTCGGTTTCTATGTTCACTTATTAAAAACCATGTCATTTACTAAGACAGTTACCTAAGTAACCTTTTTAGCGGCTTCGTGAAACAGGCCCTTAGCACTTTCGTGGGCCGTAGTTACGTCGCCTCAGGAATACATCGCGTGCTTCAACAAAATGCGAACGTAGTTGTTGCCTGGTTAAGGTATAGCGAATGTGAACTGTTAATAACATAAAAACGAATGAAAGTTGTTAATTCGTCCAGCAACATAAACGCCATAATCATATGTACGATGATATAGACAAATGTGAAATTCCTCTTTTTAAATATCGACCCCGAAATGAACGAAATTCATCTTCTGTTGGGTAAATCAGTTGATCAGAATATACAATGAGTGCATAACACGTAACACATACGTCTATCTTAACAACCGCAGGAAACACGCGCTATGTAACCCGCGTCACGTATTAGTTTATCGGAATATGTGTTAACTGCTGAAACAATTGATTTACGTTTA
>JAODUO010001706.1:47500-62500 GCA_025642075.2 Ridgeia piscesae
TCTACGAAACAAATGTTTCCCGCATGTCGTACTCGAGTAAACAATGTTGGCACACGATTAGTTTTTGTCGCAAAGAAATTACCTTCGGTCCTGGCACGTCAACAAGACACTTGATAGAATATCCGGTAGTTGCACATGTTCGACGTCCATTTTAATGTTTTAACGGACCTTGTTGCTGGGCGACTAAGTCAATGAGGAATCGTAATAACAAGCCTCTTGTCGCATGCATATGTGACTATCAATGACAAGATGTGCCAAGGGATTAATGGGGTGAAGAGGTAGGCTGAACACATTTCCTTCACACTACGTCGCTGATGGATTGACATTCCGTATTCGCCGTTGAATGTAAAGTCACTCTTGCGTTACAAACACGACACATGTCGGTATGCCTGACATACTCTACATGAGTTACGAGCAGTTTGTTTAGCAAATGATACTATTCTTTAAGCTGTCATTCGTTGTGCTAACATTAGCCGTTGTTAGCAGGTAACAGTGTAGCGACGGTGGGCAACAGTGCCTACTACGGACGGAGAAGTGTTGGGAAATGATTGTAATGCGAATTGTAAAAGTGTTGTTTCATTTGGTACATCAACAAAGAGAGAGAGAGAGAGAGAGAGAGAGAGAGAGAGAGAGAGAGAGAGAGAGAGAGAGAGAGAGAGAGAGAGAGAGAGAGAGAGAGAGAGAGAGAGAGAGAGAGAGAGAGAGAGAGAGAGAGAGAGAGAGAGAGAGAGAGAGAGAGAGAGAGAGAGAGAGAGAGAGAGAGAGAGAGAGAGAGAGAGAGAGAGAGAGAGAGAGAGAGAGAGAGAGAGAGAGAGAGAGAGAGAGAGAGAGAGAGAGAGAGAGAGAGAGAGAGAGAGAGAGAGAGAGAGAGAGAGAGAGAGAGAGAGAGAGAGAGAGAGAGAGAGAGAGAGAGAGAGAGAGAGAGAGAGAGAGAGAGAGAGAGAGAGAGAGAGAGAGAGAGAGAGAGAGAGAGAGAGAGAGAGAGAGAGAGAGAGAGAGAGAGAGAGAGAGAGAGAGAGAGAGAGAGAGAGAGAGAGAGAGAGAGAGAGAGAGAGAGAGAGAGAGAGAGAGAGAGAGAGAGAGAGAGAGAGAGAGAGAGAGAGAGAGAGAGAGAGAGAGAGAGAGAGAGAGAGAGAGAGAGAGAGAGAGAGAGAGAGAGAGAGAGAGAGAGAGAGAGAGAGAGAGAGAGAGAGAGAGAGAGAGAGAGAGAGAGAGAGAGAGAGAGAGAGAGAGAGAGAGAGAGAGAGAGAGAGAGAGAGAGAGAGACGAAGAATGGGAGACATCCACATTCGGCCGTACTTTCTAGGTCTTGTGTTTTTTACTTTTGAGTTATACATTTTGCAATGAATCATTTGTGTTTTTCGTTTGGTCGTCTTTTTTTTCATTCGTGAACGATTCCAATATTATGCTCGCATTAGTGTTCTTGTTGGCGTCATTCCAAGGACATAGTACAAAACTGTTCATCTTCGCTACACTGTTATTGTCTTGAGGTTTCCACTTTGCCCTTTTTATGAGTTCCGTTTCAACTTCTGCTTGTGTACTTTTAAACGATACTCACGATATTCTTCTAGTTGTTTTTTTAACAAGTAAGTCTGCTAATATATTACTGGTAACACGATGTTCTCTGCTTGCCTCTTGGAATTCTTTTACTCCGTCTGGCACAGACCCGTGCAGAACTGATCCGAATTCCTTATTGATGATGTCGTCATGGAATTATACGGACGCCCGTCTATGTTGTCTACTAAGAGGATTTGTAATGATAACACAATTCCGATAACCCAACACAAACTGGATTTGGATGTGTGGGTGAAGGGACATGGCATGTAAACTGTTTTGTTTAAGGATGAGTTTAGTTCTCCACCGTGAACACAACATGTGGAAAAAGTCTGCTCTTTATATACAGTTTCAGCTGTGCCTGTGAACGAGTAGTTATTTTATTTTATATAATAAACCAGTTGTAATTCACTGACGCGTTGCGTGTTCTAATAATTCGTTTCAATAGAAAGAATTTGGACACTGTCAGTATATGTCCACTAAAATTACTTTAACAACTCCGGCGCTTAAAAACGATATACGTCAATGTTTCATTGGAGTGTATTGGTCTTTCCGATTTTCTTTAGAATGATGGGTGTGAGGGTGGCATCAATGCCATCCTGTCCTTTTTGGAATTTGTTTATATTTAAAATATGTATTTGTTTTGTTGTAGTAAATGTTGGTGATTGAGTCACAGTCTGGTCGCTCACAGATACCCATACTGTGTTGGTGACAGAAGGATTAGTAATACATGATTGATGAAACGAATTAGCATATTTAAATAACATTGAATACACCCCCACGCGCATAATCAAGAAACATACGCACGAGCAATATGTTAATGGTGTCACTAGAAAAAATTGTTGTTTGTTTCCTCTGTATTTAGAGATATCAGTGATGGTTGACATATGTAAAAGAGGCCGGATGTCACGCCAGCTGTGTCCCTATCAACTTGATATGTCGCCTTCTATCTGACACGGACATAATACTGAAGCCACCAATTCGACCAGGAAGTAATCATACAGATATCGATTATAGTTAATACAATTACATTTCAATACGTTTGCTGCAGCCAGTGACAACGTAACTCTCACGAGTTACTTAACAGAGAACATCACATATTCTAACATGCAAATTCCCTGATGGATTCGTGCATATTTACCGCTGCTAAAAGGGCTGTCCTTCAATATTTATTAATGGATATATTCGTTACAATATGCGTTGGTTAAATATAATGGTAGAGTTGTTGTCCTATATTCAACGTACGTCATCAATATCAATTCAAATCACATACTGTGTTTTTGACAATACAATAGACAGTCAACTAAATACCGATATTAACGCTTTTCTTGTCGGAGTGACTTTGTTGTAGTTGTTTAGACATGTTGTAATTGTATTTCATATCAGAGGAAATTACAAGATTGTGGAATTATTAGCTTCAAAATGTAACGTTATTAATAGCATACTTTGGAAAAGGCGGCTAAAACATTTACTGAGGGTGGTCGAAGCAACAAGTAAAAGTGGTACTTTTCCGCATTATATCAAAAGATTTAATAAGATGTAACACAGAGCAAAACCACCAGATGGTAGACAGACGATGATGATTGTGTTTTATCATAGTAATTTTCTTTATCTTTTTTGTAACCTTTCCTCCTAGAAAATAGCAACTGAGTTATGTTTGAGTCTAACAACAATGACTGTCAATTGCACTCCTTTTTAGATCTAACAATGAGGCCATCCTATTAAACTGTATAAAAGGAAATCCGCCGCGTTTTGCTGAAACCTGTTTGCGAACAACTGTATTTGCTTTTCTGAGTTAGTTTGTCATACGAAATATATGTTGTTGGTTACGTCGATGAAATCATTTTAAACCATAGGTTGTATATGTGAAGCAAATCCGTACTAACATAGTGTACGGCTAAATCTTAGAGCAACTGGATTGACCAAATCAAAATTAACGCTGGAGTACGCTGTTCCGATGACGTCATATCCTGGTGAAGAAGACCTGTGGGCGTCCGGAGGATGGATCATATTTTAACAAGATTTAACAAGATTGCCACCTAGAGATTCAACTCTAGATGGCAGGTGGACTAGGAAGCCATTTGGCTTATCGAGAGTCCAACCTATCTATCTAAGTATACCCCGCCCGTCTTAGGTATATGTCGATTTTATTTTTAAATATATTAACACTACTAGCACCTACACAATCAGCTGATAATCTGTTCCATTCGTTTACTGTTCTTTGTGAAAATGAAAATGTTCTAATATCTAGTCTACACTGCTTCTTTGCTAATGTAACTCCATGTCCTCTAGTCCTTCTCTTCATTGACTGTGAAAATATTTCTGTCAATATTTTCATATCCATTCAATATTTTAAACACTCAATCTGATCTCCTCTCAATCTTCTGGTTTCTAGTGTTGTTAAACCACATCTTTTAGACGCATTTCATAACTAATATTCCTAAGTTTTGGTATCATTTTGGTTGCTCTCCTTTGTACTCTTTTCTAGCATATCAATATCCTTCTTGCGATATGGCCTCCATGCTTGTATACAATATTCTAAGTGAGGCCTAACTATTGTTTTATACAGCGTATTATTAGTTCTTTTTCTTGTACACTATATTTCGCCTAATTAATCCAAGAATTTGGTTTCCTTCGCTGCTGCAATTCCACACTGCTCTGATACCTTCATGTCAGCACTAATGTTAACCCTAAGTCCTTCCTTTAAGGTAGTATAGTACAGTATCACCCATTGTATATTGTGCATCTTCATTCCCATGTCCTGTGTGAAGGCACTTACACTTTCCAAAATTAAACAGCATTTGCCACTTCTCAGACCATTCTATCAACTTATTAAGATCATCTTGTAAATGCTGTCTATCTGCATCACTTTTAATTTTCCTAAACACTTTTGTGTCGTCCGCAAACTTCAACACCTTGCTTGTTATGTCATCATCCAAATCATTGATATATATTAAGAATAAAATAGGTCCCAGTACTGATCCCTGCGGTACTCCACTCAAACCGCTTTCCAGTTTGAAACCTCCCCATCAACAACTACTCTTTGTCTTCTATCAATAAGCCATTTTTCTATCCAGTTGATCATTCCATTTCCTATGCCATGGGCCTTTAGTTTAAGTAGTAGTCTTTGGTGTGGCACTTTGTCAAAGGCTTTTTTAAAATCTAAGTAGATTATATCTACTGGTGATCCCTCATCTAGCCACTTTGTGACATCTTCCAAAAAACATAACATATTTGTTAAGCATGACCTCGCTTTTAAAAACCCATGTTGAGATGGGTTTATCAATTTATTTTTAACAAGAAAATCAACCATATTCTATGTGTCAGTATGACCTGAGCTGTTCAACGGGTCAACGTGACCTGAACAGTTAGCAGGTGGTGTCATGTCACGTGATATAATCACCTCGGCGGTCGTGACTGTGCTGTTCCATTCTGACTGTGCAATCTCCTCCCAGTTGTACTGAGCTTTGACCAGATCTCTCAGTGTTCTGGCTGTAACTCAACTACACCACCCAAACATGTGCCTCTTTGCGGAATTGCAAGAACGTTTTGTTTCTTGTGTCGGTTCTAGAATACGCCTTATATAGTGCTTGTGAAGTCCTCTGTACACCTCGTCCGTTTTCGTCCTTACGTTTTGTGGCAAATTGTTGAATGTTGCCGGGATATGTTCAGTTGGTGTTGCAAGGAAAAATTGCTCATGGGATGAAGCGCAAAGCGGTCTGAGCAGAAATATGGACTGTAAATCTGAGTGCATAATACCGAAGCTACAGGACCACATTTTTACTTTGGGAAGGTGGTCATATGTCGCCTCATATTAGGTCCTGCGTTATACAATGACATAACGATAGGTGACATTGGCGGAATTAAGGAGCGTTGTAAATATTGAAAATTCAATAATCCCAAATTATGGATGTGAGTGAATGGGTCAAGGGGTCATTTGGAGTTTAACATGTTTAAAAAAAATATGTTTAGTACTTCGCAGTGAACGCAAAACGTGGAAAATTTATATAAAATATCAGCTGTGCGTTTGGATTTTTTGATGTAGTAACCAAGTTGAAATTCACTGACGTATAATATGTTCGGTGCAATTTGAAAGACATGTCAATGTACCAGTGTCATTCATTCAGTCATCTTTCTAATTGTGTTACGAGGGGTGGGTGGCTGACATTTATCCTATCCATTTCTGGACTTCAGCAGTTCAGTCCAAACAGGGAACGACTACAAGTCGACAGCGTGTATCAACTAAAACGCTTATGTTGATGACGCGTTCTTTTTTGCATTCCGAGTGTTCGCAACCTGCCGTCAGTACAGGCGCCGGAAACTGACGTTATCGGGTCGAAGAAAAAACGTTAGTTGAGTGATCCGTTTTAAATACAACTACATGATTTCGGTTGTTTTATGGAACTATTACGGCGCGGTGAGTTAATGAATTGGTCTGGTGGCTTCAAACAGCTACAATGAATGTGCGATATATATTCGCACCGTGGGACAAGATAATAAGTATTTTGCATTTTCAATAATACATTAGGCAACACATGTTCTTTTGATGCTGTCATATTAATACTGTGTCGCGGAACACGTGTGTCATTCTTAAGGTAACTATCACAACAACCAGCTGCGTTTGAACATGATAAATCCACTTACGCCTATAATGCAATTCTAATGGCGCGCGTGTGTGGAATATTGCGAGCCAATGGTTGCAGAAAACTCGTACAAGATTTCCTTTCCAATATAGCCACGACAGCCAATCACGTTTAACGTGTCGTTGTATAAAACATTTATTTGAGTTAGTTGACGTGCAACTTACGTTTGTGTAGTACATATGTTATCTGTTGGTAGATTGGTGTCAACTGATTATGTCTGTAACTGAACGCGTATTTTACGTCCTGCAGAACAAACCGGTTGTAGGGTATTGTGGGCAATCTTACATTGTTGTTGCATCACGATTGGATATCACAAAATGAATGACACTGAACACGCGAACACTATTTCCCTATCCGTGTGTGTCATGGCACTGTTGTGATTTTGTCTTTGGGAAATCGTGATGCATTTTCGTGGTTACAATTTGTCTTTAGAATTAACATAAATACTTCTATGTTGATTTGGTTAAGGTTTTCAAATGTTCGTACCATTTATATTACTGGGTGAAACGACGATTTTGTTTCGTCATATCTTATCAAATAAAAACCCTAACCAAATACGTAGCTATGGACGTGTTCTGTGTTAGTTTGGACACGGCCATTATAGTAATCTAATGTCGGGTTATTTGACAGTCAACATCAGAAGAATTCGGACTACATTTCCACATTTTACTTTGAATTATGTAAAATCTGAATCCACGCAATGGCATTTCACACTTGCATAGTGGGCAAGAGCTACCTACCTAGCTGATTATTTGTGAACAATCGTAATAAAATAGAAGCATATAAATATGACATGATGACTTTTCATTCAAAAGAGAGCACATCACAAGGTGAAAGAAAACCTCTTAATTATTATATTAACTCGCAGGTCGGTCTCGAAAGGAACAATTTCAATTATGGAAAATTATTTTTCAGTTCCAATATTACTAGTTGTGTTCATATCCCCGCGGACCGGTTCACTAAAACAAAGAGCGCTTATGCAAAGGTCGTCATTAAACCACATTCGCTGTTAAATGTAATGTGTTTTTATCATATTACCGAGGTCGCTACCTCCATGACACACCAGTGACAAGGTCCGTTGTCGCGCCATTGTGTTGACAGTTTTCGGGTATTTAAAACTCTGTTGTAGGAGAACATTTATTTTAAAGTGCACAATCGGGGTTCATGACCTCGAGGTCTCCAGGTCTCTGTCCAATATAGGTGACTCTGTCTGTTGCACAAACGACTGGATCTTTTCTCGTCACTTGTAGATTTGACTGATGGAATTCCACAACATTGTACCGCGCATGCCGAATCCCAGCATGTTGTCGAGTATCACGTTGTTTGTCAACGGTCATTTCTCCGGCCCGTCTTTGTTGGAAAACGCAGAACGCCGGCCGTGGGTGGAATTTATGGCTCTTCATAGAACCAGTGTTATATAAAGAAATCGATAAAACAGATCTATTTGGAAGACTCTTAACGACAATTCTTTACAAGTATCGCGGCCTCTTTAAAGCCGTCGGGTGTCTGGTATATCAGTCGCGCCTAATAAAACACCAAATCATTATTGTCTGGGAGTTTCCGAGCACATTGAATATTCGTGTTAAGTTTCGTAATGATAGGGTTTAACGTGCGTACCTAAACGTGTGACGTGTATTGCTGTTTTAATGAGCTATTACGCGAAAGGTGACGGTGCGTTGAAGCTTTTGCCCTTTGAGGCTATACACGGATCCACCTGAATATAAATCAGTTGCAGGGCCTAAATCAGTTGGAGGGCCTGCAACGCCATGCAGTCGTAGACAGGGGAGGGCAGATGCAATTCAAACAAACGTTCATACCCTCAATGAGCGTAATGACCCCATAAACACTGTATAAGATGTTCCTCGTGGAAGGAATAATTTAGTAACATGTACTGGCTTGCACGCACCCGTGGTAACATAAACCAAAGCCAGCAATTGCCACCATTGCGTCTGCGCCTTCTGGCTAGGCTGTAGGCTCAACCCCAAATTATAGCAGGAAACCCAAGTTGAAATGCATAAACACGTCGATTAATAACTGTTAACGAATATTTAACGCTAACGTCGTCGTCGTCGTCGTCGTCGTCGTCGTCGTCGTCGTCGTCGTCGTCGTCGTCGTCGTCGTCGTCGTCGTCGTCGTCGTCGTCGTCGTCGTCGTCGTCGTCGTCGTCGTCGTCGTCGTCGTCGTCGTCGTCGTCGTCGTCGTCGTCGTCGTCGTCGTCGTCGTCGTCGTCGTCGTCGTCGTCGTCGTCGTCGTCGTCGTCGTCGTCGTGCGTCGTCGTCGTCGTCGTCGTCGTCGTCGTCGTCGTCGTCGTCGTCGTCGTCGTCGTCGTCGTCGTCGTCGTCGTCGTCGTCGTCGTCGTCGTCGCGTCGTCGTCGTCGTCGTCGTCGTCGTCGTCGTCGTCGTCGTCGTCGTCGTCGTCGTCGTCGTCGTCGTCGTCGTCGTCGTCGTCGTCGTCGTCGTCGTCGTCGTCGTCGTCGTCGTCGTCGTCGTCGTCGTCGTCGTCGTCGTCGTCGTCGTCGTCGTCGTCGTCGTCGTCGTCGTCGTCGTCGTCGTCGTCGTCGTCGTCGTCGTCGTCATTATCATAGTGACAGTCGTGACATTGTTCATCATGGTCTTCATCGTCACGATCATGATGTTCAGCCTTATCCTCATCTTCCTCGTGTTTCCCTCCTCTTTCCTTTTTCCTCCTCCTTCTCATCCCATCTTTCTCTTCCTCCACATATGTCTCCTTCTATGTCATCGTCACCCATAACCTAACCTATAACTGCGCATGTAGGTCAAGTGTCCGTCCCTGTCACTGCCCGTGTTTGTTTGCTCCGCTAGTTCGGCCTGTGTGCGGTCAACTGCGTGGTCCAAGCAGTGTGGTGGTCAGGTGGTCTTCACCCACGTGCAGCCGTACGTCATGTGGCCGCTGCCGTCGTGTCCTGTCGACATCCACCTGACGTTCAGGCTGTACAACGTCAGGACAGGCAGCCGCGGTGCCTCCATCACTCGCTGGGTGATACCGTACGTGCACTTACGTTACAACATCCATTGCTTAACAGATAGCGTGAACACAGCGCACAGCCTTCTTTGTATAATAATAATAAGAAGAAGAACATTTATAAGGCGAAATATCCATTCGGAGGCGCTGTACATGAGAATAGAATCGTAGAATTTAAAAATTAGGTTTTTAAGGTAAATAAAACACACACACATACACACACACACACACACACACACACACACACACACTCACACACACCATATATATATATATATATATATATATATATATATATATATATATATATATATATATATATAATAGTAATTTAATAACTAATACAATAAATACGTTAGCTAAAGATAATTATTAAAATAAATGCTATATTGGTAATAAAATAATGAGTATGATATTTTGTAAAATTATAAACTGACAGGTGATACACAGCCCGGAATAGATGGGTTTTGAATAGTCGTTTAAAAGTCACGAGGCAACAGGTTTTTTTGTATGACACACATATGTCCAAGAATTCATTGCAGTATTGAGATTAACATATGAAGAGTTGATTTTCAAATCTGCTATTTCCATTTTACAAAAAAGTGAGGTACTGTTCTTTCCATTTCCCCAGCCACGTGACTGCCTCTCAGACTCAAGCTGTCTCCGTATGTCGGTTGTTACGTGGCTGGGATAATGCATTAGGCGAATGATACGATAGGTAACTCACTGCATTTGTAAATTGGAGATAGCTGGTTTTGTAAGTCAGCGTTCAGTGTTTCATCGGAATAATTGTTTCATTTGACACCGGAAGTGAAGCGTTATTGAGAACGAGGCTGGTGTTGTAGTTCGACGTTTCACAAAGGCGGACGCACCGTGTTCCTGGTGCACGGGAACAGCACGAGCGGCACTCAGTGGCTGAGACCCGTCAAAAAGTATCTCCTAAAGAAGGTGATTTTGGTTAACTGAATGGATGAATGGATGGATGGATGGATGTGTGTATGTATGGATGTATGGATGGATATATGTATAGATGGAAGGATGGATGGATGGATGGATGGATGGATGGATGGATTGATGGATGGATGGATGGATGTATGGATGTGTGTTTATGTATGTATGTATGTATGTATGTATGTATGTATGTGTGTATGTCTGTATGTATGTATGTATGTATGATTATGAAATTATGTATGTATGTATGTATGTATGTATGTATGTATGTATGTATGTATGTATGTATGTATGTATGTATGTATGTATGTATGTATGTATGTATGTATGTATGTATGTATGTACGTACGTAGTACGTACGTACGTACGTACGGATGGAAGTATGTATAGATGGATGGATGGATGGATGGATGGATGGATGGATGGATGGATGGATGGATGGATGGATGGATGGATGGATGAGTGAATGGATGGGTGGGTGGGTGGCTGGGTGGGTGGACAAACGTGTTCACGTAGTGTTTGTGTTACTAAAGTGAGAGTCGCTATTAATTTGTAAACGTGACAGAGGAGCAAACAAATATGAAGAAATTAGTAACGACTTGTATAGTTTTTAAATTGTGATAACGTGGTAATTGAGTTCTTTTATTTGCTAAACCTCTCCCCATTGACGGTCAGTGACAGTAGTTTCTTTAATGACAAATGTTAATTAACAACATTTTTCGCTTAATGAAACGGTGTCCCGCAGTTCTGCAGGGAGTCAACTGTAACGTCCGCTCAGCTGTCATAAAATCCGGATACTGCGCTGTGGAAGAACATATCAGAGATATTATTTAATAGTAATAATTTAATTTATAAAGCGCTGTATATCCAAAATATACCTCCGCTCAGTGGCACATAAAATACAACATTGGTAAAACATAAATATATAAAATACACATAATAAATTAAGCTTACATGGTAAAGACAAAATATTAAATAATAATAATAATAATAATAATAATAATAATAATAATAATAATAATAATAATAATAATAATAATAATAATAATAATAATAATAATAATAATAATAATAATAATAATAATAATAATAAATAGATAAATAAATAAAGCGACTAAAAATCATAATGAATAACCTAAACTTACCAACAGTATATTAATATATAAAATAAAATAATCAATAAATAATATAAATAATATAATATATTAATAGAACAAATAAAATAATGAATGAATAATATAAATATGTTTTTGCAACTGTTTACTTAATGGCTAGGCTCTGTTTCGTACAGGGCAACTACAACGTGATCCTGGTGTCTTGGAACACGAAGAACAAGAATTACGATCAGGCGGCGTCAGACATGCGGGCCGTCGGCCGAGACTTGCAGTTCGTCGCCAACAACCTGATGATGAAGAACCGGGTCCGGCGTCGTCAGCTGTGGTGTGTGGGTCACGGGCTCGGGGCGCAAGCGTGCGGCATCTCGGGCCAGGTCGTGCCCCACGGCAGGATAACAGGTCAGTCGTCACATTGGCCTCGCCACTCTCTACTCGCTGTCTACGGTCTAACACAGACGGAAGACCACATCTGTGTTTCCCCTAGGCGGCCATCATAACGTTTCCTTCATTTCTTGCTAGGGTTTTGACACTGGGGTGTTTACATTTCAGACATTAATTAACCTTCATTCTACTATGTGCTGCGTAGAATTCGTGAAATTCTAATACCTCTTTTTCCCACAATCCTATCTCTAACTTGAGTTCCTTTCAGTTCCGCTAGAACCAGACACCGAGTTGCATGGATGACAGCATCAATCAAAATAACACTTCTATCTTTACACAGAAAACACCAACCGACGTGTGTCATAATTTGACAGTTCTGATGCCAAACTACAAAATATATTATCTCTACTCACTCACCATTTGGCATGTCGTCACAGAAAGTCAAACCACTGGCGAAACGCCATTTCTATTCTGGACTCTTTCGTCGGGAAATGGCGGACGAACCCTAAAAATGGTCTTACGTATGCAGTATGCACTCGCTTCCTTCCATGTTCCGTGGACTAGTTGCCTCATATCTACTAACAGTAGACACGTTAAAAAAGAAAATAGGCGTATAAATACAGTCACATCGCTATTAGGGTCATGCGTGTTTAGTCCCAATAACCGGTCTCTACCCGAACACAATCAAATGTTTATCACTCGATGTGTTTAGGTCTCGATCCCTCCGGTCCGTTGTTCGAGCGCAACCCGTCGGCCGGCTTAGAGAGGAGAAACGCCGATTTTGTTGACGTCATCCACACTGACGGAGTGGGCCACGGTATGATGCGCCCAATCGGACACGTCGATTTCTACCCGAACGGAGGCAAGGACCAACCAGCCTGCTACAAGTTCCGTGAGTAGTTTCTACATCATCATGCGAACATGAATCTGGGGAAAACATACGAATTGTGTGGTTAGTCCAGACTATGTGTCTCTGTCTGTGTCTGTGTCTGTGTCTGTGTCTGTGTCTGTGTCTGTGTCTGTGTCTGTGTATGTGTATGTGTCTGTGTCTGTGTCTGTGTCTGTGTCTGTGTATGTGTCGGTGTCGGTGTCTGTGTCGGTGTCGGTGTCTGTGTCTGTGTCTGTGTCTGTGTCTGTGTCTGTGTCTGTGTCTGTGTCTGTGTCTGTGTATGTGTCTGTGTCTGTGTATGTGTCGGTGTCGGTGTCGGTGTCGGTGTCGGTGTCGGTGTCGGTGTCTGTGTCTGTGTCTGTGTCTGTGTCTGTGTCTGTGTCTGTGTCTGTGTATGTGTCGGTGTCGGTGTCGGTGTCGGTGTCGGTGTCGGTGTCGGTGTCGGTGTCTGTGTCTGTGTCTGTGTCTGTGTCTGTGTCTGTGTCTGTGTCTGTGTCTGTGTCTGTGTCTGTGTGGTGTCTGTGTCTGTGTCTGTGTCTGTGTCTGTGTCTGTGTCTGTGTCTGTGTCTGTGTCGGTGTCGGTGTCGGTGTCGGTGTCGGTGTCGGTGTCGGTGTCGGTGTCGGTGTCTGTGTCTGTGTCTGTGTCTGTGTCTGTGTCTGTGTCTGTGTCTGTGTCTGTGATCGTGTATGTGTCGGTGTCGGTGTCGGTGTCGGTGTCGGTGTCGGTGTCGGTGTCGGTGTCGGTGTCGGTGTCGGTGTCGGTGTCGGTGTCGGTGTCGGTGTCGGTGTCGGTGTCTGTGTCTGTGTCTGTGTCTGTGTCTGTGTCTGTGTCTGTGTCTGTGTCTGTGTCTGTGTCTGTGTCTGTGTCTGTGTCTGTGTCTGTGTATGTGTCTGTGTCTGTGTCTGTGTCTGTGTCTGTGTCTGTGTCTGTGTATGTGTATGTGTATGTGTCGGTGTCGGTGTCGGTGTCGGTGTCGGTGTCGGTGTCGGTGTCTGTGTCTGTGTCTGTGTCTGTGTCTGTGTCTGTGTCTGTGTCTGTGTCTGTGTCTGTGTCTGTGTCTGTGTATGTGTCGGTGTCGGTGTCGGTGTCGGTGTCGGTGTCGGTGTCGGTGTCGGTGTCGGTGTCTGTGTCTGTGTCTGTGTCTGTGTCTGTGTCTGTGTCTGTGTCTGTGTCTGTGTCTGTGTCTGTGTCGGTGTCGGTGTCGGTGTCGGTGTCGGTGTCGGTGTCGGTGTCGGTGTCTGTGTCTGTGTCTGTGTCTGTGTCTGTGTCTGTGTCTGTGTCTGTGTCGGTGTCGGTGTCGGTGTCTGTGTCTGTGTCTGTGTCTGTGTCTGTGTCTGTGTCTGTGTCTGTGTCGGTGTCGTGTCGTGTCGGTGTCGGTGTCGGTGTCGGTGTCTGTGTCTGTGTCTGTGTCGGTGTCGTGTCGGTGTCGGTGTCGGTGTCGGTGTCGGTGTCGGTGTCTGTGTCTGTGTCTGTGTCTGTGTCTGTGTCTGTGTCTGTGTCTGTGTCTGGTGTCGGTGTCTGTGTCGGTGTCGGTGTCGGTGTCTGTGTCTGTGTCTGTGTCTGTGTCTGTGTCTGTGTCTGTGTCTGTGTCTGTGTCTGTGTATGTGTCGGTGTCGGTGTCGGTGTCGGTGTCGGTGTCGGTGTCGGTGTCGGTGTCGGTGTCGGTGTCGTGTCGGTGTCTGTGTCTGTGTCTGTGTCTGTGTCTGTGTCTGTGTCGGTGTCGGTGTCGGTGTCGGTGTCGGTGTCGGTGTCGGTGTCGGTGTCTGTGTCTGTGTCTGTGTCTGTGTCTGTGTCTGTGTCTGTGTCTGTGTCTGTGTCTGTGTCTGTGTCTGTGTCTGTGTCTGTGTCTGTGTCGGTGTCGGTGTCGGTGTCGGTGTCGGTGTCGGTGTCGGTGTCTGTGTCTGTGTCTGTGTCTGTGTCTGTGTCTGTGTCTGTGTCTGTGTCTGTGTCTGTGTCTGTGTCGGTGTCGGTGTCGGTGTCGGTGTCGGTGTCGGTGTCGGTGTCGGTGTCGGTGTCGGTGTCTGTGTCTGTGTCTGTGTCTGTGTCTGTGTCTGTGTCTGTGTCTGTGTCTGTGTCGGTGTCGGTGTCGGTGTCGGTGTCGGTGTCGGTGTCGGTGTCGGTGCCGGTGCCGGTGCCGGTGCCGGTGCCGGTGCCGGTGCCGGTGCCGGTGCCGGTGCCGGTGCCGGTGCCGGTGCCGGTGCCGTGCTGTGCCGGTGCCGGTGCCGGTGCCGGTGCCGGTGCCGGTGCCTGTGCCTGTGCCTGTGCCTGTGCCTGTGCCTGTGCCTGTGCCTGTGCCTGTGCCTGTGCCTGTGCCTGTGCCTGTGCCTGTGCCTGTGCCTGTGCCTGTGCCTGTGCCTGTGCCTGTGCCTGTGCCTGTGCCTGTGCCTCTGCCTCTGCCTCTGCCTCTGCCTCTGCCTCTGCCTCTGCCTCTGCCTCTGCCTCTGCCTCTGCCTCTGCCTCTGCCTCTGCCTCTGCCTCTGCCT
>JAODUO010001706.1:67500-70000 GCA_025642075.2 Ridgeia piscesae
TATATCTTTCATGATACCTTAATGTGGCTGTTTGTGTCACAGTTGCATTCTTGTAATACCACGCGAAACACATAGATTAACCTTCTATGTAACAACCTTAAGCTTTCTGGTACACAAAACATATGAACAGTCATGCTAAATGGAAATGTGTCAGTTATCAACTCACTATTTAATATATTTCTTCTTGTTTAATTCGGTTTAATTCGGTAATTGTTTAATTGTCAACATTTCTTCCCCGTCATTCGTCGCATCACGTCACGTAACATTTAGTTACATTTTATCAAAACACCGGTAACAGAGTTGGTAGAGATACTAGTTTTCGTAAGTAATCGGTATATTTGTATGCATTGCTTACTCGTTTGTCCCGCTTCCCATCATCTAGATCTAATTAACTCTTTGTTTATCGAGTTAACTCCAACATTTGATATATGGCTTTCTCCGCTATTGAGCTTACATATGGAATTTGATTTCACCTTAAACGTATCTACGTAATCTTGCAGATTCACCTCCGAAGTGTAGTTAGCCCTACTGCGTCGGGCAGAGAAGTGGAAGAATGTCAAGTGTACCAGCAACAACATGAATCAACACCTGTATCAGAAGGCAGCTCCTGACCCGCTGAGACACGATCAGCACCATTGACGTATAAAGGAGAACACAACATTTACCCGTCGCAGATGACATTAGACGAAGATATGAATTGGTTGGCTAGTCGTGATTTTGAGAATGACACATATATACATACATACATATATAAATACATACACATATAAATACATACACGTACACGTACACGTACACGTACACGTACACGTACACGTACACGCACTCGCCCACGCCCACGCCCTCGCACTCGCACACGCACACGCACACGCACACGCACACGCACACGCACACGCCCACGCCCACGCCCACGCCCACGCCCACGCACTCGCACTCGCACTCGCACTCGCACTCGCACTCGCACACGCCCACGCCCACGCCCACGCCCACGCCCACGCCCACGCCCACGCACTCGCACTCGCACTCGCACTCGCACACGCACACGCACACGCACACGCACACGCCCACGCCCACGCCCACGCCCACGCCCACGCCCACGCCCACGCCACGCCCACGCCCACGCACTCGCACTCGCACTCGCACTCGCACTCGCACTCGCACTCGCACACGCCCACGCCCACGCCCACGCCCACGCCCACGCCCACGCCCACGCACTCGCACTGCACTCGCACTCGCACACGCACACGCACACGCACACGCACACGCACACGCACACGCACACGCACACGCACACGCACACGACACAACATCACCCACGCACACGCACACGCACACGCACACGCACACGCACACGCACACGCAACACATAACGCAACACGACACACGCACGACGCACACGACACGCACACACGCCACTACGCGCGCCGCACGCCCACGCCCTCGCACCGCACACGCACACGCACACGCCACGCACGCACACGCACCTACGCACACGCACCACGCACACGCCCACGCCAGCACGCGCACGCACCGCACCGCACGCGCACACGCACACGCCACGGCACACCGCCACGCCACTACGCACGCGCACACGCACCGCACACGCACACGCAGCGCGCAGCACCACGCACACGCACACGCGCACACGCGCACGCACACGCACACGCCCGACCGCCACACCGCACCCGCGCACGCCACGCGCCGCACCGCAGCACGCACACGCCACACGCCGCACCGCACACGCCTCGCACATGCGCACGCACCGCCGCGCACCACGCCACGCCCACGCCCACGCACACGCACACGCACACGCACACCAACCGTGCATTCACGCACACGCACACACGCACACTGCACACGCACAGCACACGCATCACATCGATCACATCTTGACACACTGCACCAGCATCACACTGCACTACTACTACGACACACATAATACATACACACATACACACATACACACATACACACATACACACATACACACATACACAAATACACACATACACACATACACACATACACACATACACATACATAACACACACATACATCACATACACACATACACACATACACACATACACACGTACATACATACATCATACATATACAACATACACATACATACATACACACGAATATATACACAAATGCACATAAACACATACACACATGCACACATGCTACATAAACACACATACACACATACACACATACATCTATATACATACATACATACATACATACATACATACATACATACATACATACATACATGCATGCATGCATACATACATACATACATACATACATACATACATACATACATACATACATACATACATACATACATACACACATCACATACACACATACACACATACACACATACACACATACACACATACACACATACATACATACATACATACATACATACATACATACATACATGCATGCATACATACATACATACATACATACATACATACAT
>JAODUO010001706.1:82500-98390 GCA_025642075.2 Ridgeia piscesae
GATACATCGAGAAAAACCAGAAGGACACCCCTGGAGTCGGCCAAGTAACTGGTGATATCGTGTTGCACTCTCATTAATGCACTTTCAATGCTGTATCGTGGTTTGTATGCCGATTGTAGCTCCCCATGAAGGCCGTTATCGCCTAGATGTTGATTAAGTCGTTTGGCTGCAAACGGTAATTTTTCCAATGTAGTTTTTGTTTCTGCAGCAGCGGTGTTACGACAGCCTTTTTGAGTTCCCGTGGAACAGTGTCCGATTTAAAAGAGCTGTTTATGAGTTAATATTTGAATATGAGCAGGAAGAGCGCTCTTTAGCAGCGGCGTAGGTAAGGGATCCAAGCATGATGACTTCGGTTTAGCATGGGATTTTCAGATGTTCTCTGTGTCGGTGTTTCAAAGTCGCTCATACTTGCTTCCGAAGCATAAATTTCGTTCCTAAATTTTCATAACGTTTTCTTAAAAACAAGTTCAGAAACTGGTAGCATAATTTCCCCCCGGAATCAGATTCAGGCAGCTGGGAAGATTCTACATCGAGCAGGCTTTCACGGTTTTGCATGCCGTACTCTAATCGGCATCCTGGAGTAGATTCTGGTAATGCTGAATTTTGGCTTGGCTGATTCTTGCATAGACACCGTTATGATGATTCACATAATTATTCTTCTGTATATGTTTAGACCTTATGCTCGCCAGATGTTCTTCTTTTGGCGACGCAGCTTTCGCATTGCATGCAGTTGCTCGCAGTACCAAGGTGGAGTTATTCTCTTGCGTGGCCGCCGTTGCATCAATGGAAAATGTACCGCAGTAACAGCACAATTATATATCTCAAGAATGGTATCTGGATCTGTGGATGATATATCGACGCCAGATAACTTGGATTGATTTCACTGGTCAATGTCTTACAATCAAAATGTCGAAGATCTCTTCTGGGCTTTAGATTAGCCAGTGTGTATTGCTTGTCGGTTGTGTGTTTGATAGAGAATGTTGCTGATGTGTGGTCAGATATTTCGTTGCTGATCACGAACACTTTCCTGTTAATACCGTCGGATGCCCGTGAGATGACGTGATCCAAAGTATGACCAGCATTACGTGTAGCGCAATCAACATATTGATGTAGATCGTGTGTCGTTACTAAATCCGTGAACCAAGGGTTGATGATCGTAGGATTGACAGGAATAAAAATCATTATTTTGACTAGGAAAACTTAAAGGAAATAAGGTCACAAAAGAATTGTGTTGAAACATTAGATCAGCACATTAAAATGGTTTTGACTCACTGACACATAGCACAATGTAGCATGCATAAATAAGATAAACAATTAACTCAAAATAGTTCAATGCAATAACCAGTTTTTAAACGTCATTACAGGTCAGGTGATGAAAACTGATTGAGTTGCTAGGAAGAACATATAAAACCACTGAGTGGCTACTGGGTAATAGTGGCTGGGTAAAATATAACTATATATTTATAGATAATGGTTGTCACATTATGGTCATAATCTACACGTGTTGTCAGTCTTCACTGGGCTTATGTTTGCTTTGATAATCTTTGGGCGTTAACTGGTTACATTTTGGACTGTTTGGACGTATACTGAGTTATGTGCGTATCCCTAATATTTGCTTAGCATTTTATATTGGGAAAGTGTGATTGTTATCTGGGCAATGTCAGTGGTTCTTTGAAGCAGTTCCCAGAGAGCACTCATTTACACAAAGTAGTCGGACAAGACTAATTGACTTCCCATTCATCAGTGTCATCCACTGATTAATTGCTGGGTAATGTTTGAACAGAGCGCCAACTGTCCAACTTTTCTTGGCCATTAAACACCATTGCTTGAACAGCAACTCTCATCTGCCTGTAAAATATGCTTCGCAGCCTCACAAAAATAACACATGCTCAATTATTTTTCATTCAATTCCAATTCAGTTCCAAATCTTTCAATTCGATTAATTTTGTTCCAGATCTTTCAATTCCAATTCCAGCGGCAATTCCGGAATTTAATTGATCAATTCCAATTATTTGCGAATTGACCTCAGCCCTGCTAAGTGTTCGCAGAACTTCTAGCGGTATGTCTCGTTTGGCCGTCAGTGCCTCGGCTTCTATGAGGCGAAGTTCATAGTCTGTGAATGCAAGCAAACACAGCCAGTGCAGCATCGAAACTGATTTACCATTGACGCAGCTAGAGGTTGTCTTGGATCGCTGATTTTCAGTGTACAGCTGTATCACGTTGTCGCGGTACGCAGACTGACAAAACAAGCTCAAAATTGCTCTGCTGTAGACGAGCCGCCATCGTTCTGGTTGAATACACACCGACGAAGGAACTTTTAAAAGCACAAATGTCAAATTTTAGTGAACGTCCATAAACCAGTCGTGCACAAAGAGATGCGCAGATAGCTCACATCCGGTATGATGATAAAATATTCACAAATATCCCAATAATTACGTCTATAAGCAGGTAAAACTACTGGTGACACAATCATCCCTGGCAGCACAAAGCGATCACGTGACGTGACCAATGCATCATGTCATCTTGCTCGTGCATAATACACGTGTCAGCAACCAACATAAACTCTGCTGTTCTGCAATATTGCCACTATTGCTAATAAACAAAACATAAACAAATTTGGTACCAAAATCATTGTATACCATTGGCACGTACCTCGTTTACAGCAGACATCGACATAGAACAATGTTCTCTCCATGAATACGTTATCAGTAGATATGATTACATTTGCCATTGAGAACGAATAGGTAATATAAGTACGTTTGCCTTTGTATATTTTGGTTTTGATAAAGATACATATATTAAAACACAACCACTCAGGCCATTAATGTTATTTCGTACAACCTTCAATGTGTCATGTGCGCACCTAGTAGGATCTCCATGCAATTGTTCGCATTCGCCAGAACATGAGAAAACGGATATTTTTATATTAATTAGCAGCGCTGAACGTTTAATTTATAGTGCTAACTTACTTTTTCGCATGATTTTATTCGAATACTTTTAAATCACAACATTACTCACAGGTGCTCCTGTTTTATCATTACATTCATTGCGGAAAAGTGAAGTATCGTGATTTGAAACATGGTCGATTTGTCTTATTAGCAAACTGTGGAGTATATGTCATTGAGTGACGCGACATCAAATTACTTCACACCATTATGTAATCTCATTGTATGAGTGTTTACCTTTAACATGCAACATTAAGTTAGCCATTTAGTCACACTTGCTCATGTTTTTTATCTTGCCTGCTAAAAAGGTCGTATTTCGTTATCTCGAAATCGCTCAAGTAGTCATACATACGAATACATTGTCCCATTGTTTCTATTTTTTCTCGTCATTATTATTCCATTGTTTGACATATATATACATATACACACACACACACACACACATATATATATATATATATATATATTATATATTTTATATATATATATATATAAATATATATATATATATATATATATATATATATTCATTACATCCATAACATACCGCCGCATTGTAACCCCCAAAACACCTGGTACATTTCACCGTATGGTGTTACCCAACGTACCTTTTTTTACAGAACTAGATCCGCTGTACAGCTAGAAAAGCCTAAATTTCCGCTCACACCGCACATTACCGTCCGTCTTGCATACGACAGAAGAAACAGCATGACGCAGACACATTTCTAAACGAAATATTTGTTTTGCCATCGTCATATAATTGACGTTCTTTTGTAGAGGTTTTTGTATTTATGGTTCCATTTTGTTCCCTGTCGACTACGTGGCTGTAAAGGCAATGGAAATATTTCAAGAGAATGGTACGATTCAATCTGATGCTTGGTGGCTGGTTTGTACCGGGAATGGAAATATTTCAAGAGAATGGTACGATTCAATCTGATGCTTGGTGGCTGGTTTGTGCCGGGAATGAAAATATTTCAAGAGAATGGTACGATTCAATCTGATGCTTGGTGGCTGGTTTGTACCAGGAATGGAAATATTTCAAGAGAATGGTACGATTCAATCTGATGCTTGGTGGCTGGTTTGTGCCGGGAATGGAAATATTTCAAGAGAATGGTACGATTCAATCTGATGCTTGGTGGCTGGTTTGTGCCGGGAATGGAAATATTTCAAGAGAATGGTACGAATCAATCTGATGCTTGGTGGCTGGTTTGTGCCGGGAATGGAAATATTTCAAGAGAATGGTACGAATCAATCTGATGCTTGGTGGCTGGTTTGTACCGGGAATGGAAATATTTCAAGAGAATGGTACGATTCAATCTGATGCTTGGTGGCTGGTTTGTGCCGGGAATGGAAATATTTCAAGAGAATGGTACGAATCAATCTGATGCTTGGTGGCTGGTTTGTGCCGGGAATGAAAATATTTCAAGAGAATGGTACGATTCAATCTGATGCTTGGTGGCTGGATTGTGCCGGGAATGAAAATATTTCAAGAGAATGGTACGATTCAATCTGATGCTTGGTGGCTGGTTTGTACCGGGAATGGAAATATTTCAAGAGAATGGTACGAATCAATCTGATGCTTGGTGGCTGGTTTGTACCGGGAATGGAAATATTTCAAGAGAATGGTACGATTCAATCTGATGCTTGGTGGCTGGTTTGTACCGGCAATGGAAATATTTCAAGAGAATGGTACGATTCAATCTGATGCTTGGTGGCTGGTTTGTGCCGGGAATGGAAATATTTCAAGAGAATGGTACGAATCAATCTGATGCTTGGTGGCTGGTTTGTGCCGGGTATGGAAATATTTCAAGAGAATGGTACGATTCAATCTGATGCTTGGTGGCTGGTTTGTACCGGGATTGGAAATATTTCAAGAGAATGGTACGAATCAATCTGATGCTTGGTGGCTGGTTTGTGCCGGGAATGGAAATATTTCAAGAGAATGGTACGAATCAATCTGATGCTTGGTGGCTGGTTTGTACCGGGAATGGAAATATTTCAAGAGAATGGTACGATTCAATCTGATGCTTGGTGGCTGGTTTGTGCCGGGAATGGAAATATTTCAAGAGAATGGTACGATTCAATCTGATGCTTGGTGGCTGGTTTGTACCGGCAATGGAAATATTTCAAGAGAATGGTACGATTCAATCTGATGCTTGGTGGCTGGTTTGTACCGGGAATGGAAATATTTCAAGAGAATGGTACGATTCAATCTGATGCTTGGTGGCTGGTTTGTGCCGGGAATGGAAATATGTCAAGAGAATGGTACGATTCAATCTGATGCTTGGTGGCTGGTTTGTACCGGGAATGGAAATATTTCAAGAAAATGGTACGATTCAATCTGATGCTTGGTGGCTGGTTTGTACCGGCAATGGAAATATTTCAAGAGAATGGTACGATTCAATCTGATGCTTGGTGGCTGGTTTGTGCCGGGAATGGAAATATTTCAAGAGAATGGTACGAATCAATCTGATGCTTGGTGGCTGGTTTGTGCCGGGTATGGAAATATTTCAAGAGAATGGTACGATTCAATCTGATGCTTGGTGGCTGGTTTGTACCGGGAATGGAAATATTTCAAGAGAATGGTACGAATCAATCTGATGCTTGGTGGCTGGTTTGTGCCGGGAATGGAAATATTTCAAGAGAATGGTACGAATCAATCTGATGCTTGGTGGCTGGTTTGTACCGGGAATGGAAATATTTTAAGAGAATGGTACGATTCAATCTGATACTTGGTGGCTGGTTTGTACCGGCAATGGAAATATTTCAAGAGAATGGTACGATTCAATCTGATGCTTGGTGGCTGGTTTGTACCGGGAATGGAAATATTTCAAGAGAATGGTACGATTCAATCTGATGCTTGGTGGCTGGTTTGTACCGGGAATGGAAATATTTCAAGAGAATGGTACGATTCAATCTGATGCTTGGTGGCTGGTTTGTGCCGGGAATGGAAATATGTCAAGAGAATGGTACGATTCAATCTGATGCTTGGTGGCTGGTTTGTACCGGGAATGGAAATATTTCAAGAGAATGGTACGATTCAATCTGATGCTTGGTGGCTGGCTTGTACCGGGAATGGAAATATTCTTTATAATATTGGCTCGATTGTTTTTTAATCCTGCGATCCGACCTAAGGCATGAACAATACATTACCTCGGATAAAAATTATATGTTCCCAGCAACGACGCAGCATTGGTGTTGCCTTACGTCGCTGACATCTGCTCATGTCAACGTGTTAAGCGACGATTAGACTTACTGTTTAATTACGAATCAACCAATCATCGGTATTCTGACCGAGTTAAGCGAATATCCGACTTAGGCGAGGTTTAATATAGGCACCTGTCTTTGTTTGAAGTTATCCTTTGGAAGAAAAACAATCACATTAAACACACACTTGCATAATCGTGACTAGTTCACGTGTACGACTAATGGCGACATCAAGTACAACACGTCGAGTGTGTTGTCGTGTTTCAGGCGTCATGCTGCTGGACCGCAAGGCGCTGGCCTACGCGTCCTCGGCCCTCGCCGCCTCCATGATGCAGGCCGCCTTCTCATTCTACTATATCAACGTCTACCTGCAGCGCTTCCACGTCTCGCGCGGATGGTTCCAAGTGGCGCAGGTAGGTGGCGCGGCAGTTGGCGACCACGTGACATCTTCGATTGTCAGGCTTTGAAGGCTGATCGCCATTGGTCTTCCAGCGGTTTACGAGTAACCGCATATTTTACCCGCATCTTGAATGGTTATATAAAAGGCTATTGGAACGTGGTGGAAATATGTAAATTACAATATTGTTGACTTTTAAGTTGTATTAATTACTATTTGAAAGCAACATCTTTCTTAATTTTTAGTAACACTAAAATAAGTCGATTTGAAATTGTGAACGCACTAGCAACAGAAAAATTACTTTACCTGCCTGAAGTTTTCACAACACATTAATCCAAATCGCTAGTTATTTATGCTAAATCCCACTATTAGTTAACTGCGACAGACCTATGCAATCGCACCCCGGCTCTTCTGATCTGGGAAACATTCAACCACGCTGCAATTAATGCGCGACAACTATTCATACATATGTCCAACACTGTCTACAGCCAAGTAGTAATTCACAGAACTGAAGGACCTGTAATAAAGTAGACAAAACAAACCTTTCCAAGGTTCTTGCCACGGCAGCACGGGGTTCGAACTCTTTCGAACGGGATTCGGTTCTCCTGGTCGAAAATCCGAAGTTCCACGAATAAATTAATAACTCAATGGTTTTGGCTTTTATATCCAGGTTTTGTTCATGGTGTGGAACGCCATCAACGACCCGCTGTTCGCCTACGTCCAAGACAACTACCGCTTCTCGATCGTCAAGAGTCGACGCCACTCCATCCTCTACGGGGCGCCTCTGTTGGCCGTCGCCTTCGTCGTCGTGTGGTTCCCGTGGGGCGACTACAGCGAGGGCGGCTGGCTGGTCGGCGTCCAACTGACCGTGTCTCTCTGCTTCTACGACGCCGTCTACACGTTCGTTCTTCTCGCCCAGAGCGCGCTGTTCCACGACCTCTCGCCGGTGCAGGAGGACCGTGTCCGGCTCGTGCGTTACTCGCAGGTCGCCTCCACCATCGGGTCGAGCTCCGTCTTCTTCTGCTCGCTCGTCTCCGCCAACCTGGAGCGCTACTGGGCCTTCGAGTGCGCCTGTGTCTTCATCGCGCTGCTCAGCGTTGTGTTCCTCTCCTACACGGGCCTGCACGCGACCACCGAGTACGACGATGCCGACTTGAACCTGAACTCGGCGCCCGATGTCGCCGAACCGACCACGGATAAACCGGAAGTGCGGTGCCGGCGGTCCTCCGTCGTCGGGCAAACGTTCGCCATCGTCCGACAGCCGAATTTCATGTGCTTCGTCCTCATGAACTTCTTACACATCTACCACGCCACGTTTATCGCCAACTTCACCGGTGTCATATGTGACCAGGTGATACCATCAGACTACCTCTCGTCCACCGCCAGGAGCGTCTTCTACGGTGCTCTCTTCCTTCTCCCCCAGGTGGCGTAACATGTCGTGTGGTTTGCTCTTCAGTCGCTAGGTGGTGATACGTGTGCATGTTATACATTGTCTCCGCCCAAGCTACAATATGTCTAAGCAATAGTAAAAAGCAATTGCTAAATCGCAGGTTTTCTGTTCTAGATGTGTCGTCATTGTATTTAGATGTGTCGCAAATAATCTGCATTTATTACTTAATTCAATCCACATTAATATCCACTATGTCACTTTATTACGACGTATGTTCACGAAAGTACATTAGAAAACGTCGTCGTCACGGGTTTAACGTTTAAAGATACCATAATATATTTAAAAAACACATCTTCACTAACACACTGACACAATTCCATACCGTTCCGTAGATAATCCTCGTCATGGGATCATCGGTGGTCACGTGGATAGGTTACTTCCGGATCATCCGGTTGACGTTTGCCGTGAAGGCGGGTCTCGGTCTGTGGCTGCTGTACGTCGGCCCAGAGCCGTGGGCGGTCATCCTCTTCTTCCTCTTCATCAGGTCAGTCTCCGAGACATGTCACCCATTCACCGCGCTACCTATGACCAGTAGTGATAATATGATAATAACACACTAACTTTTGTTGCATGCAAATTCTTGGAAACCAAGTTCAGAGGCGCACCAATACAAAAAGATTGATCCATCTTAGTGTAAATTCCAGTTGTCAACAGATTGATTAATACCACAGGGAACTACGGTATACTGGCAACGTCATAGAGATATGTTGCGACATTTGGCAGTAGTTTCTAGTGCTCTTACACTAGAAGGAAGTATATTCCAAGGAATAGGTAGAGCTACAGAAAAAACCCTTTGTCCCATTATTAGTATTTACACCGTTGTTATTACAACACATATCTCCGTACACGCCAGTATTGCATTTATTAGTAAAATGTATCAGTAATTTGAGTTCATCATCTACGTAATATATGACATATTTCAAGACAAAAGCAACACAGATGAGGTGATAATAGACGATAATGCTGTTAAATTACGAGATTTTTGTCTTTCCCCCGTGTGTTGCTACACGTCTTTGGAAGATGGCGCCAGAGATGAGGGTGATGACTATTAGGTGACACGCTACTCCGTGCTTGCTGCATGGCCTACATTATGATGACGCTTGCTAATAACTTTGCTTACCACTTCGGCCGGAGCCTATCCGTTGTTCAAACTCTGTCTCTTGTGTTCGTTACAGCACTACTTCGGCCGGGGCCTACCCGTTGTTCAATCTCTGTCTCTTGTGTTCGTTACAGTACCACTTCGGCCGGAGCCTACCCGTTGTTCAATCTCTGTCTCTTGTGTTCGTTACAGTACCACTTCGGCCGGAGCCTACCCGTTGTTCAATCTCTGTCTCTTGTGTTCGTTACAGCACTACTTCGGCCGGGGCCTACCCGTTGTTCAATCTCTGTCTCTTGTGTTCGTTACAGTACCACTTCGGCCGGGGCCTACCCGTTGTTCAACTTCTATCTCTTGTGTTCGTTACAGCACTACTTCGGCCGGGGCCTACCCGTTGTTAAATCTCTGTCTCTTGTGTTCGTTACAGTACCACTTCGGCCGGAGCCTACCCGTTGTTCAATCTCTGTCTCTTGTGTTCGTTACAGCACTACTTCGGCCGGGACCTACCCGTTGTTCAATCTCTGTCTCTTGTGTTCGTTACAGTACCACTTCGGCCGGGGCCTACCCGTTGTTCAATGTCTGTCTCTTGTGTTCGTTACAGCACTACTTCGGCCGGGGCCTACCCGTTGTTCAATCTCTGTCTCTTGTGTTCGTTACAGCACTACTTCGGCCGGGGCCTACCCGTTGTTCAATCTCTGTCTCTTGTGTTCGTTACAGTACCACTTCGGCCGGAGCCTACCCGTTGTTCAATCTCTGTCTCTTGTGTTCGTTACAGTACCACTTCGGCCGGAGCCTACCCGTTGTTCAATCTCTGTCTCTTGTGTTCGTTACAGCACTACTTCGGCCGGGGCCTACCCGTTGTTCAATCTCTGTCTCTTGTGTTCGTTACAGTACCACTTCGGCCGGAGCCTACCCGTTGTTCAATCTCTGTCTCTTGTGTTCGTTACAGTACCACTTCGGCCGGGACCTACCCGTTGTTCAATCTCTGTCTCTTGTGTTCGTTACAGCACTACTTCGGCCGGGGCCTACCCGTTGTTCAACTCTTTCTCTTGTGTTCGTTACAGTACCACTTCGGCCGGGGCCTACCCGTTGTTCAATCTCTGTCTCTTGTGTTCGTTACAGCACTACTTCGGCCGGGGCCTACCCGTTGTTCAATCTCTGTCTCTTGTGTTCGTTACAGCACTACTTCGGCCGGGGCCTACCCGTTGTTCAATCTCTGTCTCTTGTGTTCGTTACAGCACTACTTCGGCCGGGGCCTACCCGTTGTTCAATCTCTGTCTCTCCGACATCATCGATGAAGACATGAGCAAAAACCATCGGCGGTAAGACATAGCGATGGACAGTTATCAGAGTGCGAAAGTTTATTTAGTGAAATTGACGTTATAACGTTATGGCATAACATTGGTACTGAAAACATGTTACGTTCATGGTAGCTTTACAATAAATTTTATTCAAATAATAAGACACACGTTGAAGAATTGCATTGCAGTTCTGGCATGGAAACTGTACTGACTTTATTACGTTGTAAAACGAAGAGTCTTATAACAATATCAATGCAAATAACATAGATATCCTAAACAGGCTAATCTAAGGAATAATGATTACTACAAAAGTATGTAAATAGAGCCCTCTTCACATTTATTTCTGCCACGGAGACCTGTATCGTCACGCAGTTGATAAAATATCAAGTTATTTGTCAAAGTTAGCATCTATGTAACCACAATTCATTGGAAAGATCGCCACGTCATGTTACGGCACTATAAGATGCACTGATTGTCTAAACCGAGGCACATAGAATAGCCAATGCGACGGTCTTTTCGTGACGTCATAATGATGCGGGTTTGGTAAACTCCCAAATAAAAGAACATGATTTGTATCTTTAGCACATTACTGTGGGTCTGAACTGTTGCTAAAAAACCGACGTTGAACTTTCAGCAGTCGTGTGTGGACCAGTTTGCTAATATAAGTATTATTTTACGACAGGTTTAATCCCATCGAGTTTACTTGTTGCAGAACGCCGCAATCTTCAATGGTGTTCGGAGCCAACGCTCTCATCACGAAGCCGGCCGTGTCTCTGGCGCCTATGGTCAGTGTCGCAATACTCGGTCACTACGGCTATCAACACGCCGATCGGACTGACCGACTCTTGACACTGGAGGACAATGGTGACGTGGCAGTCGCCATGTTTTATCTGGCGGCCATCACGCCCGTTGTGATTGGTGCGCTGCAGTTCGCG
Organism: Ridgeia piscesae; assembly: GCA_025642075.2. Classification (NCBI taxonomy): domain Eukaryota; kingdom Metazoa; phylum Annelida; class Polychaeta; order Sabellida; family Siboglinidae; genus Ridgeia; species Ridgeia piscesae. Next base: position 93,832 of record JAODUO010001706.1, read on the forward strand.
GTGTGGTCTGGGTACACGTTGCGCGAGACGCACAAGGTGGCCAAGGTGTCGGCAGACGTATGACTGGCGGAGGACGATAGGTCGATTCATTCAGTTGACACGGGCCAAATATGTAAAATGCGTTCAAAGGACTGTAGATGAAGTTTTATATATATATGTACATATCCCAGTATTTAAAAAAGAAACTCTTTTACGTGATAATGATAATTACGATTTAAACCGATTGGAATGCAAGCACTCCATCGGACAGGATTAATACTGTGCCATGTGGGTGTCGTACTTCGTGTACAGAAATAAAATATTAATGTGGGAATTTGACTTAGTGTGTGAATGACGGACGCGTTCGTAGGTGTATCTGGATGTGTTTAACTCACGTATAATATAACGATCTCTATCATTTCACACGACGGAAAAGGGAAAGGTAAAACAGAGAATACAGACTTAGACTGTACATTTTGAGTATTGGGAAGAAATGATTTACTTCAAGTTTAGAATATAATATTATGAAAACATTCCATGGATTAAGTGAATATCGGTAAACACACAAATGGCCGTTGGCACCCGGAATACACTTGATATGCTTGCAACATTGCGACCTGCCTAAACCGAAATGAACAGTTAATGTTTCAGTAATTTTATAGGAAGCTCCCTTAACTCCAGAAAAGTACCTGTTGAAGTACGATTTTAATTGCGGAACTGCAATTGTCCGAAATACAGTTATTCGACTGAAATAAAGAGAATACCTAGATTGATGTGCATTGAACAGACTATGGTTTTCGAGAAGGTAGTCGATGTCGCTATGTTGCCGTATAAAATAACAAGGGTAGTTCCTATATCGAAATAATATAGTTGTATTTCAGCGGAAGGCGTCAAAGGAGCTAAGTGTTAAAAAATACTCAGGCCTAATTTCATCGTCGGCGTCAGCTTCGTCTTCACAATCAGCATTGTGAAGATTATTGCTGGTGTTTGCATGGGATGTGAACCGGAATAGGAATATATATATATATATATATATATATATATATATATATATATATATATATATATATATATATATATATATATATATTTGTGGGAGATGACAGATAGAAGGAATGGATAACATAAGGAAGGGAGAGGGAGTAGGGGTATGTACATTTTGCTTCCTGGAAACGGCTGTCCCTTCCCGATGTGACGATCCGACAGCATGACGCGAAGGCCAGCGGCAGAGTTCGGTAGCAGAGTCGTCGTTTTGACGAGTCTTAAAGCGGAACGTTGATGTCTACCTGCTACGCTCCCGCCCTGGCTTATGGGCGTATAAACTTTATTAGCTGGACGACATGATCAGATGCCACGTGATGTTGTTGTTTTCATTCGTCTACGAACGTTATTTTCACCATGGCAACATAATGTCTTTTTATATCGAATGTTATGAGTAGTGCATCACAAACACAGATCTCTTTTTTCGTCGAAAACGGAAGTTTCGATCGCTGGCTGATCTGAGCATGCGTGTCTTCATATGCGTAAAGCGGTATCAGGCTACCAGCAACGGACTTCTCGTTTGACATCGGCTGGTCGGTGTGTTCGACTCAATGTGTGTCTTATGCAGTCCGGTCGAAGCGAACGCTTCTTGTTCGCCGTTGATGGACATTTTGTTTCGGTGCAAGCATCATTAACATTAACGACGACGAGGCGCCGTCGTCCAGCTGTCGGTGCCGACGAGGGACGATCGGAGATCGTGGGTCGGTGTTTCAGTTTCATTTGTCAATCGTAGATCGGTCGTCCCATCAACTTCCGGCGTACTCCGGAAACAGAACTGCACACAGGGCGAGCACATATTCGTAGCCGTGACATATTATAGTAGTACTTAACAATATATTACCGCCAGTATGTACATGAGGCTAAAGCCCGAATCACCCCGGAGACCCGCGCCGACCCGCGCCGACCCGCGCCGACACCCGCCGACACCCGCCGACACCCGCCGACCCCGGAAGGTTCTGCCTTTGGCTGTTTGTCTGTGTGATATATTATATAAGAATAACTACTGAATCTAAAAGGTGGAATATATATCAAGACTTCTATAGAGCAATATGAGAATCTTACTTCGGAGTAGGGCCTGTATGTCCTGACAGTGGTGTACTGCGTCAACGGCTGCTTTCCACACTCCTGCAATGCCTTCACATGCCCCCCTGTTGTCAAAATTAAACACGGCATGAGTGAACGTGGCTCTACCTCTAAATGCCAGTCCGTGTGCGAGATGTTGCGTCATGGGCACGCCAGGTAACTGCCCGGTTGGTTATAACACGGTTGAGAGAGGCGGTGGCTGGCATAAAAAGATTCGTAGCGATTTGTCCGGTAGCAATGTCGTTGTGCGCGTGTATATGCTGCATCCACCTGGCACCAACGTACGAGATGTGCCGACTTCGGTATCATATTTCGGCTTCGGTATCGTTCACAACACATGCTTAGCCTTAGGCTGTTGAAGTTATAAAAAAAGTGTAACCTTCAACTCGTGGTTACGGGTAACGTTTCATGACGTCACCGACTAATCATTATATTGTAAGCTCCCGCGGTTTTCGTCACAATGTTGTTACGTTATCCGTTATATCGTCACGTGTGACGTACCATTGTAAAATGCGATGTTTTGTGGTACATTTCTTCGTCATTGTCCCATCTCTTGGGATTGGACAAATATGACGAAATGTAACATGTCTGACCTGCGTGTTGTTGTATGTAATCGACATGTTTGTCCTATATGAATATAGTTGTATGTAATCGATAGTTCCATCCTAAGTTAGAGTTGTTGTGCATAAGAGATAGGTGTGATAAAAGTGAGTGTTGGTGAGGCTGAGGTGTTTGACACAGGGGGTGTAGACTAGGAGGAGTCTCAGAGAGTGCTTCCGTTCCTCCACTGAGAGTCGAAGAAACAAATGAACACAGAACCCATGGTGAGCTGGCAACAGACTAGTCTCTGTCTCTGTCTGTCTCTGTCTGTGTTTCTGTCTGCCTGTCTCTCTCTCTCTCTCTCTCTCTCTCTCTCTCTCTCTCTCTCTCTCTCTCTCTCTCTTGTGTTCGTTACAGTATCACTTCGGCCGGAGCCTACCCGTTGTTCAATCTCTGTCTCTTGTGTTCGTTACAGTATCACTTCGGCCGGGGTTGTTCAATCTCTGTCTCTTGTCTGTCTCTCTCTGTGTTTCTTTATGCCTGTCTCTCTCTCTCTCTCTCTCTCTCTCTCTCTCTCTCTCTCTCTCTGTCTCTGTCTTTCTCTCTCTCTCTCTCTCTCTCTCTTCTGTCTGTCTGTCTGTCTGTCTGTCTGTCTGTCTGTCTGTCTCTCTGCTCTCTCTCTCTCTGCTCTCTCTCTCTTTCTCTCTCTCTCTCACTCTCTCTCTCCCTCCTCTATCTCATTCCATCCCTCCCTCTCTCTTCCTCATCCTCTCCCTTACCGTTTCCTTTTCAGTGTCCCTTTCTATGTTCCTTTCCCTCATTGTGTCCCTCCCTCCCTCTCACAACCGTTTCTGCCCTCAGAGAATAAAAGTGATGTCATACTGTCAAGAAAGCTGTTAACTGTGGCTGCGTCCAGCCAGTGCAGTGACAGTGTGACATGGTGTGACACAGTGTGACACGGTATGGTGTACTAAGTTGAATGATGAATCTCGTCTGTGTTTGTAGAATGTGTGAGTATTGGAGGATAACCCCAATGTTATGGTGCCCCACAAGAATTCGTTTCCCTCGAACAATAGAAACAAACAAGGTAAATAAGAATTGTCACATCTGGAGCTGGTCAGTCTCTTGAAAGGGTTGACACCAACAGTGTGACCCTGATGAAGACACTACTTTGTGCATTTCTACATTGATCCTATTTTAAAGTGGCCATTGTATTCAAATACTTTTTGTATTATTCAATCAAGCAATGTCATAGTATTTCACATACATATACACGTACTTCTACAAGCACACTCCATACATATACCACACCGCAAACACACAAACACACACATACATACACACATACACACCACACACACTACACACACCACACACAAATTCACCGCAAAGAGAAATTTGTGTTTCTGTCTATGGATGTGTTATGGTAATGCAATGTTTAAGATGCACTCAGGCAAGCTTGAAAGATCTCAAATACTGTAAGGGAGTGATCAAACCAAATTTCACATACACACATGTAATTATTAACCACACATGAAGCATTGCTATAGGTACTGATTTGATACATGTAACATAATATCTGTGTAAACATTGTAAGAAAAACTTGGATCGTTTCGTTACAGATTTCATGTTTGCAGAGTCATTAATTTTATAGTCTGAGAAAAAAGTTTGTAAAGTACTTCATGACATACTTTGTTGTATCCTGACCAAACATACACAGAGTCAAAGGGTCAAGGTTTGTAAGTAAACTGATGAGATATTTTGTTGTTATCCACGTGTATCCATTCAGCCAGTGTTTTCGTTTCCTATTTCTGTCCTAGTATTGCACTACTGGTCTAATGCCAGAATCTTTCACCTTGGATATATCGAACCATTTAAAGAATGGCTTTCTGTTTTTTTATCTGGGGTTTTTTCCC